>MIQA02000625.1:0-10686 GCA_001887855.2 Sclerospora graminicola | reverse complement strand
ATACCTCACCTATGGTCGAGAAGCCGGAGTATTCTACGCCGACCAAGCTGCTGATCAGGAGGCCACCGATCGAAGCGACAGGGGAAGGCCGGGTCAAAGAAGGTCCACAGATATTGAGTTTAATTAGGCCCGGCTCACCGAAAACAACGGACCCAGATAGCGGAAAGGACAGTGAGGAGTTCAAGCACGATCATGAGAAGGAAAAGGAGGATGAACCAGCCGAAGTCATTACAGAGGAGGGTGAACCCGAAGTAAACCATCAGTCGAGTGACGTACAAGGAGCGACTCAAGATGACGCCGATCAGAAAAAGGCTAGATCAGGTGGATGAGCAAGTGTGTATACACGAAGGTGGCGATCAGTACATTGAAGGTATCGAGAAGCAGATGACCGTTTTACCGGAAGTATCGCCCAATATGCCAGAAGTCACCATGGAAGATCTACAGGTCGGTGATCCCGAAGTGAACACTCCCGAGCAGATCGATCAGCTAAAGAAGATCATCTGGAAAAGGCGTCACTTACTGATGGGGAAAGGTAACGCCCTACCCCCAGCCGCATTCGGAGCTGTTTGTGATATAGACGTGGGAAATGCGAGGCCGATCGCTCAGCGTTGTCGTAAAGTTGCACCTCAAACAACAGGGAGAAGTTATCCGATTTGATCAAGGGTTTGCTGAGTACAAAGATCATCCGACCATCAACATCGCAGTGGGCATCACCGATCGTGATCGTTATTAAGAAGAATGGGGTTGATATTCGATTGTGTATCGATTATAGAATGGTGAATCGCCTCACGAAGTTGATGGTCTACCCGATGCCCCTGATCAACGATCTATTAGAAGATCTGGATAAAGTTTTATGGTTTTGTTCGCTGGATATGGCTAGTGGTTTCTGGGTGGTTTCGATGAAAAAAACAAACAAATCTCTGAAAAGTTTATTCCTGGGTACTTGAATCCACAGACCGAGAGTTTAAACCTCGCTGTATACACTTAGGTAGAATAATGACGTGGTAAGGTCACTATACCAACACCTGAGGAACGATTAACCCTGAGGTCGGTGCAAACACTTCCTGTTCGATAGCTTGGTTGTAGTAGGCAGTGACGTTCGGGTAGTGTAGTGTCTTGTAGGTAGTCTAGGTACTTAGCGTCGGTGTAGTCAGTTCTTTAAGGGGGGGGGAATTTTTCGTAACGTATTGCAGCAGATTATGAGCGCAAATTTGGTGTCTTAGCTTTTTCACGATAATTGAATAGAAAATGCATGGATTTGGACGGTTAAAACACCAATGAAAAGCCGATTTACGTGACCAGAAGATGGAATAATCGAAAACCTTCGCCAATCACGTAATTTTTCTCAAGAGCGACTCAAACTCTGAAATACGGTTATTTCCGACATCAGTTTATGAGCGGGGTCACTATTCACGAGGAGGTCCACTATTTGGATCAATTTGCGCAGACCAGACAAAAACATAAAGATTTTGCACAGACGAGACAAAAAACATAAGGATACATAAAATTATTTTGCTCCTATCGTGTTCTGTGGATCCCTCATCGAGCTTTTTTCCCTGCTTCTTCTTCGTATTAAAACTCATTTTTATTTTTTTATAAGTTGTCGTGAAGAGATAACCATACAATAATAGCAGAAGGACTGCTATCACCCTTTTGAACGTGTACTGACTTGAGCAATTTCTTCTGGCTTGCTAATTAGGATACTAACTTTTTTTAATTGCTGGCCTGCATATGCATTATCTTCATTTGTAAAGCAACCTAAAAGGAAAAATTAATATCCCAATTAAAACTGAGCGCTACACTGGCGCCTAAGTTAATTGATTATTGCCAATTAGTCTTGATTGGGATCCCAGTTAAGGCGCTTCTTCATATTATTAAGATCGTTACGTAGCCTGCTGGCGAAGTGAAATACATTTAATGAAAAGTATGTCAGATATCTTTTCTATTTCTTTTTTGAGTACATACCTCACCTACATCTCAACCTCATCTAACTTAATTCATCAGATTATGGCGCCAAAAAAGGTATTTAGGCTGTTTGGTCATCATTTTGGCACTTTTAAGTCAATCGCATCGAGACAAGTACATAAATAAAGCTGCTTTATTTGTGCGTCAGCTGGTATGTTCATAAACCTAAGTCGTTAACATTTGTCTTCTCCAGTTGCACACAAATGGAAAAGTTTTTTATTTTTCTATGCAGCAGATTATGACAGGAGTTCTATTGAGGAGAGCGGCTACTATTGTGGTTTATTTTGTCAGACGGACCGAAAAAACAGACGGGAACATCGAGATAAATAATATTTTAGTTATTATGAGAGAAATATCAGTGGACTATTTTTTGCGCGAAAGTCGTGTGATTTGCTCGCCGGGCGCCATAAACTGATGTTGTGAAAAGCCTGCCAGTGATTGGAGTGTATTTTGAATATCGTGTCTCTGATTGGTTATCGAGAATTTTTCCACCATAAACTGATGACCCGCCATAATCTGATGGATTACGTTACATTAACATTACTATGTTAGCGCCGTTTTCGACCATTCAAGTCTAAATCATCTCTATACTAGTACATATAACGACGGAAAAATCCGCCCAGATTTGCGTAGTGTTTTACATACAATCAAAAAAGATCCAAAAAAGACAAAAATATCCGACCTCGCATTATTGGCTGACAGATTTCTTGAAGTACTGATATAAAACAAATTCAGAGTAAAGCTAATTTATTTAAGCTTTTATAAATCCAGCCGAGTTCTTAAGCGAAAGTGTTGTGCATCTCTACACGGTGGAAACGTTGTCTTGCAATTTGAGTGCTCCCTCGATCGCGAATGGGCTCAAAGAGTACCATGAAGAATGAGCTGCACCCAGTAATGGATCTGGAAACTGCCTCGAGGTGGCGGCCACTGGCTGAGAGCAAAGGTTTCCGACGATACCGTTTAGCGACCTTCACATCGTGGGGATACTCAGACGCATCTTCAGTTGATGAGGCATTCGGATCCGCGCTGGAGCTGCTTCCGCACCTTCGCGATCACTTGGTGAGTATAATGCACCGCAATTTACCGCCCGCAGCCTCTCTAGATGACGAACGGTTACCGCCTATCGAGACGTATGCGGTCACCCCCTATGTGTATTCCTCTTTTGACGGAGAATATGAAGATGGAGTCGGTTCCTGGCATTAACCAGTGACGACAGGTTAAGCGCGTCATTGTTTGCGGAGATGGCGTCATTGGATTGACGACGTCGTACTATCTTGCCAAACAGGGACATGAAGTGCTATGTGTAGAAAAGGAGACGGGCGTGGGAACGCAAGTGAGTTTCTGTGATGGTGCCTTCCTGGACCTAGCCCTTTACGCAAGTTGGTCGGATATGACAAAAAATCGCAAATGAATCAGTTCAGATCGAAATCATAAAAGTCGTAGTCGAGTGGCTACAACTATCACCACGTCAGATGATGGCAATAGTGTAACCGTCTGTGGAGGTTCTCCTGCAGCTGCAGCAGTTGCAGGAGGCAGCGACCTCTTCGTCCACAGATGTCACCGTTTCTATGCAGTCAGCACGCCTAAGTGGTCGTCAAGGGAAAAACCAATGAAGATTGAAATGTCTGCATTTTGTGACGCCAAATTTTGGAAATGGGATTGCAATTCTGGTATAATTGGAAAAAAGGTCGCTCGAATGTACACAGTCGGGAGTTGGGGTTCTACAATATGCTGAAGTTGCGGGAACTACAGGCAACCACAAAGAAAGGCGAAATTGTAATGGATCCAACCGCTCAAGGTACTATTGAAATTTTTAGAGATTGCGAGCTAAAGCGTTGCTGTCGGAAATGTTTGTACCAGGAGCGATTTTTTTAGCGTTTGGAAGCAGTGGGGATATGCACAAAATGTGTCAATCACTTTACCGCTTGTGATTGCGGCAAGGTGTGATGTTTCGTTCTAATACCGAAGTGCAACACATTTCGACCGACAAAACGTCACTGATTGCGCTGCAGACAAGGAGGGGGTCGCTGATTGGAGGAGTTAAGTTGCTCGTCATGGCGAGGAAATCAGGCTCAAAGCTCACCCAGCAAACCGCTACGTGGCTGTCAATTCAGCAGTTAAAGCTCTGGGAGAAGCAGGAAAAACCGAGCGTGATGTGTTCGATCTAATCTCGAAGCTGAAGTTGAACGATGGACTGGTCAATTATGATGCCTTCATCGATGGAAGAATAAATCTCCTGGATGAATACATTCAATTTTAAAGCGGAGAACAGGCAAGTGATAATTCTCTGATTTAAACCCTGCTAAAGGGGTATGGTGGTGATGAAAAGCTTGCATTGCTCTTGAGTGCCGCACAGAAAGGTGCAATGGTGCTTCCTAATGGATTCAACAATCAGAAGAAGATGACTAAGAAGTTTCGTGCTGACTTCGAGCAGTTTTTGACTCAAAGGGGCTTGGATGTGTAGTAATGCTTATGTAGTTATGTTGCTTAGCTTAATTACTAAGAAGTTGCCAAACGGAGATTTTTTATAATAGAGATAATCCGTGATATACTTAAAGTAAACTACAAAGGTAAAGTGAGTTGCAGTATAAATTTTCAATGAGTGAATGGGCTTAAGCGTTTTCGCGTTTTCGCGCCTTTGCCCCCGCGTTAAATGGAGAGAAAATTGAGATTAACAATAAATCAGTATTATAAGAGCTGAACTGTGACTGGCTAGTTCTTTTGTAAGGGGCACAAAAAAACGGCGATGCAAATCTGGCCGTCGTTACTGTCGATTCCGTTCAAATTTGCCGATCCTGCGTGATTTGGGCCTGAGATTTAAAACCGCCCAAACCAAACAAGAATGGTGATTTGTCAAAACAAGTCAATTATTTCACTTATTTCCAATCAGGTAGACCCTAAGCCCTACACCCCAAACCTAAATCCCTACACTCCAGACCCGGACCACCTCTATTACTAGACCATCAGGTCAAAGAGTGTCACATCGTTATATACCTGGTTATACGTCAATTACAGTATTTTTAATCATTTGGTGCATAAATCCTTTTCGATTAAGTCATGTATATACCAAATCTGCAAAGTTGTAAAATACCGAGTCAATTTCGATATGACTCAGTCTTTTCGAAATTATACATATCATCGTGTGTGCCACATTAAACTAATTTAGTAGTGTAGCCTTAAAGTAGTATACCATAGGTATAGAGTGCCAATTTTTGATATAGTAGCCATTTTATTTGCCAAATGCCACTCACTCTTTTGCTTTTACGTAATGAATCTAAATGTTCCTTTGGATTCAAAAGATGTTGTAATTTGACATCCACTTCATCCTAAAGCTTATATTGCCAGTTTCAATTATTTTGCATGTTGATCAATAATAAAGCGCTTATTAGTATCCTAACAAAATCTCCTGGACACTATTACGTTAGTATACAAAAACTAGACCTTGATTTTGAAAAAGATAACCTCGCAGAAATCACAAGATAGTTGCAGAAAATATCCTTCCTCATTTGTGCTTTAGGTTTACACTCAGAGTGATTAAATCGTGCCGCAAACGTTACTATAGAATAACAACGAAATGCAGGATGCGATGAAATCGAACCAAGAAGCTTATCGAGTATACCGGTTCTATGAACTATAACAATGCGGATGAGGACGAACGTAAAGATGGCAAATCAAGTTTGGTATATTATAGTATTCGAGTTTAGAAGAGCAAAGAAAGTGGATATTTGATGTGAAACCATGCAAATTCGAGTAGGGCACATTAAATTCGAATTTGATTGGTCTTAGTGATTTAGATCGAGTAATTTCGAAATTAGTTGGTCTTTGACTTGAGACCAAAGAACAAAGAATATAACTGATTTATATCTAATAAAACAAACCATAAGAGTACTATTTGGTTAGGTGGTACTATTAATACAGTATCCGCTCCCACTTCCGGAACTGTCCAAAAATTATCTCTTTTCAAACTTGGTACAATTAAAGAACATAAGCTTCCATATTGATTTGTACCACTACTGTGGTACTCACTCTATTATTCACTTGCTAAATCAAACAGTAGCTATGACTCAAGGTGAAAAAGCAACAGTTTTCAATAAGTGAGCTGTTGGAGAGCTCGTAGATCAATGTCAGCCAGTGTTAGTGATACATTTCTATGAAAAGTGTTACAACAAATGTATCGCTGCTCGATTCAATTGGACGAAATTGGACCATCTAGTGCGGGCCTTGTGAACATTTTAGCTAGCGGCTCCACGGTGCATTATGCACCAAGGATCCGGATCCAACAAGCAGATTTACAATAGTCATCTAGCGCAAGGCAAAGTCTTGCGAGTAGTAACAGAGAAATAATACACATTTGCTCTATTACACGCTGTTCCTTCTAAAAATGGATAGCCTATATTAACTGATCATTTCTGAAAATCCTGAAGTGAGAGCGGATACTGTAACAGGATTTGCGCGGTTTTTATAGGTTAAGGTTGCGCGATTGAATCAATCACGCACGGAAATTTCGTCTAGAACACACAATATATGTACTAAATTGACGCACCGTCAAAGGCATCATACACTGCCGCGTCAAAAATCCCACCAATCATCAGTTGCGATTTGTTTATGGTGAATAATTATTGGCCAATCTCGCTTTTTGCGCTCATAAATCATAATCTGCTGCTACGTTATTTTTTTTTATATCACAGTCTATTTAGTCTTTATCACTATTAACTGCTACGAATGTCCTGAGAACTACCCAAATTTTCTGAGAACTGTCCATTCTACCAAAGGATGTTGGTGACTTCGGATCAAGATTAACTGCTCGTAAAAATTTGATGATTGTGCGTCCATCTTGTCTGTTGAAACCCTTTACCCTCTCTGTTATCCATGCGAGCCCGCTCAATAGCTCGCTTACCTTTGCCTGAGAATTGGTGCCATATGCCCTTTCTCTCATTCGTATATCTGTCCACCTGGACTTCTTCTGACGTAGCACCCGTGGTGTTGTCGTCCAATCCTGCTTCTTCATGCTTCTCGCATCCTTCGACTCGATGTCAGTTGAACTCAGGTGAAAGTATCGTTCTTTCTCCTGCTCTTGCCCGTTAATAGGCGGTGTTCCTCCTTTGTTAGCAATTTCCAATTGCAGATTTTCGCCTGTGAGTGGTATCCCCACAGGCACTTCCACTCTCTTGAGCTGTCCCCTCTGGGAAGCATCGGTATTATTCCTAGTAGATCCGCGGTTTGGTGGCGCTACAGGCTCACCTTCTCCCCCGTGCAATCGTCCCCAGAGCGTTCCTCTTGGCTGTCCTTCTTCTACACTGTGAAAGTGCATCTTTAATCCTGGGTGTGATGGCCTCGCAGGCCCTTTTTCACACCCTGCCTTACCTCCGGTAATCGCAACTTGTGAGTTCACTGATGGTCAAAGGTGTGGTGGCCCCGCAGGCTCTTCCACACCCCCAAGCATCCTTCCCTGAGATTGCGTCTTTACACCTGAGTGTGATGGCCCCGCAGGCTCTACCTCACACCCTGTCGTGACTCCTGTGATTCGCGGAGCTTGAGTACCCACTTGGTTCTTGGTGTAGTGGCCCCGTAGGCTCTCCCACACCTCCAAGTGATTTCCTCTTTGTCGTGGGAACTGGCTCTTTGTGAAGCCAGCCCCTAATATCCTGAGTGTACGTCACCGCCGCCCGTTTCGCTGCTGGCGGTGAGCCTGCGCGCCCGCGTTGACGGGGCGTGCTGCAGTCCGAAGAGGGAGGTCCTGGGCCTGTGCCTAGGCCGTCCGTCCGTTGAAATCCGTTGCTTCTGATTCCTGTCCAGAACCCCTCCCCATCCTTGTTGGGTGAGGTCTAGACTGCGAAATGAAAAGTGATCTGCTGCTACGTTATATGTACCTCTACCAGGTCACTTCATATAGCTACCTCCTACTTATGTATTCCTTTTTTTAAATACAGTCTATTTAGTCTTAATCACTATTAGCTGTCACGAATTGCCTGAGAACTGTCTGTAGACTTCTATCTGATCTAGCCGAGTAGTCCGCTGTCGGATACTGGTTTATCTTTCGCTGATCATGTTGATGTCTGCGTCCGTTGCCTGTCAACACTTCGATGCATATTTGCAACTGTATACCCCTCACCCGGGTGTTATGTCCCTTGGTCTCGAATTCTGCCGTTGCCTTAACCTGTTCTATGGCCATTTTCCACATTGTAGCTGTCTGCTCTGGTCGGGATCTCCGGATCCCTTTATGTACTCTGTCGTTGCGCATCTGCCAGAGCGCTGTGATACCTACTGAGCAGAAACTCCACCAAACGCGGTTTAAATGCACTGCGCACTCCTCTGCCTGCTCCCCGCATCGTTGCTCTAAGTTGTGCAGCAAATGTGACGATATGGGCGGCGGGTGACGTGTCATGCACTGTCGTTGATACCTTTCCACGTTTTCTAAACTTAATCTTTCGCCAAACCATTGACTGAGTAAGCGTGCCCAGAAATCCTGGGCTCTTCGACACCCCCACATTATATGTGATACCCCTTTCCCCGGAGATGTACACTCTGAATCTAGTATACATCTCCGCGCCGAAACGTAAGCATCATAGAAGACGTTGAGCTGCATTGTAGCCGCACGATAGATCGTCCATGCTTGGTAGTCCGTAAGCGTATTATGATGATTCCAAAGCCCTTCTGGTGATTGCTCTAACCAATCGAACGCGACTTTATCCGTTGCACACTTGATCGTCCATTTATCCACTATGCGTCGTAACGGCTGCGCCACGTACTGTTGGTATAAGCCCTTGAAGGAACGCCTCAACTGGTAACTGACTGCCGTACTCTTCGTGTTCTCCGTGACTGTCCATGGCACCTCGTGTAACAGTGGGTTGGCCTCAAAGACCACTCTTCTGATATTGTCGGGATCGTCATGTTTGTCCATTAAATCCAGATTCAGCCAGTAAAGTCCATCTTGTTGTTGTTCATACCTGTGTCCGCGTACCGTGTCTGGACAAATTCCTTGAATTATCCGAGAATGTTCCAGAGCCCATTTGACTTTTGCTAGCACTCCATCATGATTCCACACTGTAAGTGGAGGCGGTGGTCCGATAACATCGCCAATGCCAACTCTGGGCGAGCAGAGCACTAATACCGCCAGCCATCGCAACACTTTTGCTCTTGTGTGCCCCTTGTTCTCCTTCCCTTGGACTCTCCATTTGAACGATGTTTCACTTGTTCGTTGTATCCGCAAATCCTGAATCCTCAGTCGCGGAATGCGGTCATACTTTATTCTTGGCACCGCGAACCCTGACGGCTCTGGTATCCACGGATTATCCGCCCATTGGTACGTGCCCCAGAATGCTTGTATGTGCTTCGGCATTTGGTTATGTCATTCCATCTCTTGTAAATTAACTTCCAATGTAATCTCATCTCCACATCTCACCGATTTACTAGGCTGTTGAAGCTGGCAATCGCACTCGGTTAGAATGGTAGGAAGCCACCTAGTTACGTACCTTTGAATTTCCGCACTTGTTCGCCGATCTGGGCTGATCAAGTGTCGTAGCTGTTCTGTGGTTCGTTGCTGTGGAGACCAGGCATCTCTGCGTAAAGGGGCAAAACGACGTTCCACTGGGGTTAGTACATTTCGTCCACACTGATTATGAAATAACCCCCCCCAGTTTCGCCATGCTTGCGAGTATTTGTCCCTTAGCTCTAATAGCCAGAAAGTCGCCTCTTTTACCCGTAAGGTATGGATAGCGACCGGTATCGATATGAGCCCGAGTCCTCCAACGGCTTTGGGAGTGTACAGCAACGCCGGGGACATCTTGTGTCTGCTCGGTTCCTCCTGTAATTGGCTTCTCCATATGAACCGTTTTTGCATGTGTATTAATCGCTGAAGCACGTCATGTGGCGGGGCGAAAACTTTCGCGGTGAACAGTATCTCCGGAATTGCTATCGCGTTAAATAATGTTACCCGCTCTATGACTGACGTTCCGCACTGAGCCGCCGTTAGTAGTCGCCGTTGAATTGCACGGATTCTGTCCTCCCAGTTTTTTCTCCCTGTGTCGCCAATTCCAACTTGATAGCCAAGGTACCGGGTTGTTTCTCCCGGTTGTAATACCGGTATACCGTACCACTCCGTAGAAACTGGTTTAGTCTCCAAGAAGATATACTTACATTTAGCGGGTTGTACTTGCAAACCTGATAACCGTCCAAATTCCTTCACGATCGTCATCGCCACTAAGGCTTGATGCCCATGTCGGAAAAATATAGTCGAATCATCCACAAAGGAGGAGAATCTGTGTTCATAGTTGCATCCATCACCCCTTTCAATCGTTAGTCCTTGAAGTCCTGTATGTTGCTTCATCGCCAATCCCAATGGTTCCACCGCCAAGATGAACAAAAGAGGGGCGAGCGAGCATCCTTGTCGGATACCTGATTTCACGTCGATTGGCTCCGATAACGTGCCGTTCACTAAAAATCGTGCTGTTGTCCCTTCGTGTAATTGTTTCATAAGGAATATAAATTCCGGTGAGAAGCCAAATTTGGTTAAAACCTCCATCAGGAAATCCCGGTCGATTGTGTCGTACGCCTTGGCAAAGTCCAAAAGTAGTACGCCTTGGCTGTCCTCTGGCGTTAGATCAGTGTCTGGCCGTGCTTCTGCTAAAGCACTCATCATCATTATCACTGAGCGGTCCATCCTTCGCCCCCTAACAAATCCTTGTTGTGCGTCGCTGATCAATTTACCTAGGAAAGTCTGGA
>MIQA02000623.1:0-18516 GCA_001887855.2 Sclerospora graminicola | reverse complement strand
GGGTGGTCTCTATGACCGATCGTGCACGGGAAATCTCTGCGTTTGTGACGCCCTTCGGTTTGTTCGAGTGAAACCGGATGCCGTTGGCCTAAAAATACTCCGCAGATTTACCAGCGGCTAATAGATAACGCGTTGTATGGACACTTCAAGATCAAGGCGGACCAAGGTCCTGCCCTGCTCGGTGATGTGTTCGCCGAAGGTGACCCGGACCCGGAACCAAAACCTTCGGTTTTGGGGCGGCGGTACTACATTGATGACATTCTCGTGACGGCTACTACTTGGAATTTACTATGTGAAAAAGTGGAAATGTTGATGATTACTTGTGAAAAGGTGAATCTTTCGATTACTGTGGTGAAAAGTGGAATCTGTCAATTAGTGTGGTGAAAAGTTTCTGGGGAAAAATTAAGGTGACTTTTTGGGTCACCAGGTTTCGATTGCTGGATTTAAAGCTAATCCGAAAGATCTGGAATCTTTACGTAATCTGCCTTTCCTGCTGTCATTGAAATTTGTGGTGGAGCCAATTTCCAAATCCAGAACGGAAATCTTGGGTGGAATTCGGATGCCCACTAGCCCGGACGACCAACTATCGGAGGGGGTACTCCGTTGATCCTGATCGGCATCAGTATCGGATGAATCATCACTATGATGACTGATCCGATCCTCCCGCTCTTCCGACCGGTCTTCATGTACGTTAGAATCCATATTTAGCTTGATCTCACCTTGTGCATCCATTGATCTGAGGTGGTTACACTCACTCAGGTGGACTCTTAGATAAAAAGGGTGATCTGAATCAGGTCGGAGGAGATGACCTTCTCGAGACGGGGGTGTCCTCAGGTGGAAATCTTCACCGGAGAGCAAATCAGGGTCGATACCTGGTTAAAGTATCTAAAGGCGATGATCGGGAAACTTCGTCCGATCAGACCAGCCAATAAAAACGAGAGATAACGAGAAACCACGATAAAACCACGATCCTCAACGGTAAACCACAAACGTTATCTCCACGAAACCTTTCCAATTGATATAACGTGTTCAAAACATGTGCGTTTGAGGGGGTGAGGGTTGAAAACCTAAACAAAACCCGTCGGGGGCCTTCCGGTAAGCCGAAATGCATCTATGCGCGTCTTAACCGGGAATTAAGTTGAGCTACAGGGGCCTAGTTATCCCTGATCTCCCAATGACCGCGACACGTGGCGGAGCGACTCGTTGCTTAGGAAGAAATTTAAACCTATTATTATATATGCAATATCCTTACCTAATGTACCGTACACCAACTTGTGTGACCTACCTCATACTTCGATCATGTTCATTTTGTCACACGGTTGCGCCAGTACCACCTTATATTCATCTTCGACGCATCTTCAACCTGATCCGTACCACTTCTGGACCGATCACAGTCAAACTCTATGGCGATCTTCAACCATCCTGCTTCCTCGAGAATCAGCATAGAACCAGTTCCGGATCCGTCTCTCAGACACTGTTCGCCCCTTACCAACCCCATCTTAACTGAAAACTCCGTCTCCCTCCACATCTGGAAGCTGATTCGGGGCTGATCAGGCTTGGTTCGTGGTCAACACAGTGATAAGCACAGTGATCAGGGCGATCAGCACAGTGATCAGCAAAACATCGACATCGCCCGCTCACTCAACCATATCTCCGACCTCCACTGTAGGTTTGACCGCAAGGGTCGCACCGACGCAGCAGTTCTCTTGAAATTGGACCTGATCAGACCTCTTTATGCTGATTCTGGGTGGATCCATCAACCCTTATCGCTTATTCCAGTTTGGTAAGTCTCATACAGATTACCACCTCACATATCAAGCTTTGTCGTGTACCCGATCATCATATTCTAGGGCGGGGTCAACTTATTCGACTGATCAGACCGAGATTTCCATATCCGATTCAACTTCAGCATCTGGATCATCCCTGACCAACTCCAATGACCGGGTTCTGCTGTTCCTAATATACCACACCGTCATTGATGCTGCCCATCAGGTTTGTCTCAGCTGATCTGGCCTCGCATGTTCATATCAACTCAACCCAGCATCCAGTATCCCGATCAGACCGTGTAATTCGCTAGTCCGTTAATATCTGGGACGAGGCGTGATAACGGTATCCTCTTATTTTCTCCACATTTACGATAGCCCGTTGTCAACCATATGTCATCGTGAACGGAATCAGCCTGTCCCACCCATCCAACGGTCCCATCTTGATGGATGTTCCCATCCCCACCAATCAACGGATATATTTGGTCTACTTATTCGTTTTTGTTGGATCACTTCACCACAATGCCATGCAAATCCTTTGTGGGCAGTTTAAACTATTACAGTCGTTTTATATAGGATTTTGCGGTCTATGCTGCTGTTTTGTAGGGGCTACGGGAGGTGCATTACCACACGTTGATAGAGCAGGATCGGCAACAAAAGATGCTGACCGGGCCAGCAATATCAGCCGATGATATGCTGCCCGGGTCAACCGTTTCGGCCAATGAGATGCTGCGCCCGTCCGCCCTGGCAGGCAGCCTGCTGCCCAACTACAGTGCTGCCGGGCCTGATGACCGCATGACCAGGGCGATGGTGGCCTTCGGTATGCTGAAAGCAAAGATGGCCACCACACCGGTTCTGAAGCACCTTGATGTTAATAAGATGCCCGTGGTCATCATATATGCTAACAAGTGGGTTATTCCAGCTGCCCTAGTGCATGATCATGATGGAGTGTATTGTCCTGTGGTGTTCACCAGCCACCCTCTAAAGGCCAACGAAGTTAACTATGGGCTGGTGTGATTTGTCGAATCACCAGATTGGAGTCACCGCATATGATAATCCACCCCCTGCGTCCGGCCAGTCAGCTAATCTAGGTAAAGCAACAATCTTCGGTATTCTGCCTCATTCACGGTTATGCCAGGCGTGAAATCCGAAGCAGTAGCGACCATCTTCTACTCGGGCAGCTTCCATAAGATGGCACTATAGAAGCCTACTCCCTTTTTTACGCTTGCTGACCCGTCGAAGCTCAGAACCATCAGTTCTTCTGTCGGTCCCACTGTTGGGGCGGGAGTGTGATGGATTGTCGTGGCTGTTTCCGAGGCGCTATGGCTATCAGCGCTTCCCCCACTTCTGCCCTTGGAGTGATGCCTGCCGCTAATGGGATCAAAATCTTCTCTTCTCCATTAATGCACTTGATCACTTCTAGAGACCACTGAGACGACATTGCGGCCCATCTACACAGCCGGCCATCAATTCCATTTGCCGTAAGAAGCCACGGCAGGGTCGACCGTCTGGACAATACTTTGATAGGGCGAGACACCAACATCGTGTAACACACATCCAGAATCCGTAGTAAAGCAAAAACCTCTTTATCCACTGGTGAGATAGACGGCAAGCCCCCCCCTCCCCCACTAAGACTTTTGAATGATCGGGTTATGTCCGCCTTGTGAAAATGGCCGGAACATGAATTGTTAAATGTCAAACGAGAGTGGAACAATAGTGCAGACCATCTGGCCACATTGGCCATGCGTGATCAGGTCGGCATCTCCGTTTCGGATCCAGTTATGCTAGACAAACTGGCGGAAATTAACAGGTTGCCGGAAATAATCGGACCGGCCAAGTCCGAATCGACCCACCCAGATTCAACCAGTTTTGAGAAGATATGTATGACGACCAGGATTGGGAAACGAATATTCAGACCCAACGGGATCCTAAGACGCCCTGTAACGACAGGAGGTCCCTCTAGGTAAACCTTCACCTGTTCGGGCATCGACCAACCAGGGTTAATAGCCGAAGTAAAGGATGGAGTAAGGGATAAAAGAAGCATGGACGGATATAAAATGGGAACAAAAAGGAAAAGGTTAAACGAATCAGGTGCCCATCACTATGGGCGTTATACTTGTTGCGGAGCCGGAACACTCGAAATCCAGGATGATCGGAGGGTCGGTTGCGATATTAATTGCGCCAAGGATCTTGCTGGTCGATATCTTCCAAAAATTCGAAAAGGGAGGTAATCAGTTCCGGGGCACCTAGTCCAGGGGTACCACGTTCTGCCGTCTGCCAAACCTCCCCTCTTTTCAATTTTTTGGTTCGCCAGATGGAGCATAAAAGGGAAAGGAACAGGTCCAGGTCACAGGCACCATCCCTGATGCCCTCCAAGACAAACGCACACAAGCGGACCCACGCATCTGATGCCCGACCACGCCGATTCTTCCGGGCGGCGAAATACATTCTGTAAGACATATCTTCTCGCCGATCTTCCGCAGAGATGAACAAAAAATTGGTGGATTCCCAGATGGACTGGGCATGGGCTGCAACGAATTTTCGGAACGTTGATCGGAAGTCGGTGAACCACGGGCTGGACGGACGCCCATATCTGGCATCTCAGTGCCAAGATTTCCCGTATGCTTGGTCTTCATTAGCTTGTCAATGACCCCATCACGCCGTGAAACACGCTGTTGGTGGAGGCGACTTGAGAGACGGAGAGAATACCCAGAGAAGTGGCAGGATAGGGAGTGAGCAAGTTGGGAACTGGACACATCGGCGAGATTCAAAGCATTAGCTACTCGACCGGCCAAGGCTGGATGTCGGACCGATCCGCCTTACCGACGAAGCGGCCACCGGGAAACCACAGAAGCGGAATCTTGGGAAAAGGCGTCGCAGGAGCGGGAGAGCTTCGCTGGATCTTGGTTCTGGCTGCAGGTCGAACGGTTCGGGTTTCGGAACGGGATCCTGCCGGAGCTGGTGGCCGAGTTTTGGCTGAGGCTTTAGAGGAGGATTCTCTCAATTTCTTTGAGGGTGAGGGGCAACCACTGATCCGGGATGTCGTCCTCAATCTCCTCTTCCTTATCTTTCTCCTATTCTTTTCCTTCTTTTTCGGGTTTTCCGTTCTTCGTCTCGGTCTTCCTCTTAGAATCCAGGGAATTGTTAGCTGTCTCAGAATTGGAGGTATCCAGGAAGGTCAAAGTGACGGTCGCGTTGGGAGGCAAAGACGGATGAGCAGGATCGTACTCTCCGGAGCAAAAACCAGCTGGTGTTGGGTCTGTAAATCAATGACCTGATCGGGAGCCATAAAAAATCCGCTCGGTCACTAGGACTCAAGAGGCGACGTCGGGCGTCCGCGCGAGAGCGGAATAATGCGGCACACACCTGCTGGTTGAGGTAGTCCTCGTCTTCATCGTCATCGTACTTGCACTTACTGGAGGATGGATCTGAACCTGCGTCCGAGCCAGATGGTGAGCCGGTTCTAGAGCCGGATGACGAGTCAGCTCCCGATCCGGATGGCGATTTAGCTCCTGAGTCGGATGGCGAGTTAGGTGTAGAACCCGGTTGCGCCGAGGGAGCGAGTGGGGACTGCGGGTTCCTTCATTGTGAGTAAATCCGAGTTGCTGTCTGACTCAAGTTCCCGATCACTGGCCGAATTGCCCAAATAATATTGGTGCAGGAGGGAGGACTCTCCCCTTTTTCTCTGATTGGGGCTGATCGAAGACAGATCGGAACTGACCAGGGGTGAATCAGAGCTGGCTGCACGTTTTCCCGTTTTTGGTCCTGCCGAGACAGACGACTGGGACAGTTGCGGCGGAGGGACTTCCCATTGATCTACCATATTCAAGACAACCAAGAAGGCCTCTCGTAGACACGAAGGCGCCTGCACGATGGGGGCAGTCTGGAATTGGGTCTCCTCAAGCCGGTCTTGCGGTTTGCATAGAAGATACCTGAACCGATCCGCCTTATCCAGCAGGGTGGCGTAGGCACGGCCGACCCGGACCAACTTGACACAAGCGTCATGATATTTTATCCGAACTTGGTAATGCTCAGATTGCAGCCTTTGCTGCCTGGAGTAGGCCTCTTGCAGCTGCTTCTCAACAGAAGCGATGTGGCGAAGAGCTTGAGCATGGGATTCTCGCAGGTGGTCCCGATCATCCCGCGTGGCGTCCAGTTTGTGAGATACCTGACGGTACCTGCCACGAAGATGCGACAACGCTTGAGATGTTTGCGAAATCTCGGTGGATTGTTCCTTTAGCTGTCCAATTGTTGAACTAGGAAGTAACATGGCCATACAAACCGTAGGCGACAGAACGACGACATAGAAGTGAACGGATCACTTACGCTGAAGTTTCGATTGGCGAACTAACGCTTGGTTGGCAGCCCGAAGAGGTTCGATG
Organism: Sclerospora graminicola; assembly: GCA_001887855.2. NCBI lineage: Eukaryota > Oomycota > Peronosporomycetes > Peronosporales > Peronosporaceae > Sclerospora > Sclerospora graminicola. The sequence goes on along the minus strand of MIQA02000623.1, from coordinate 12,371 downwards.
ACGTTGTTGTGGAAATTACCGGAATGGACTATCATAGCTGCTGGTTCAGATTATATCCCGGGCATCACAGTCAATGAAGCCGAATACCGAGGTTTGCTGCTGGGTTTGGATCTCCTTCAAGAACAAAAGAGTGGAAGGGTAATCATATGTGGAGATTCAAATTTGGCGATACAGCTGATCACCGGAGAGATCGACTGCAATGCTCCGCGCTTGAAGTTGTTAAATGATCGCGATATAAAAACCCTACGGGGATGGCCGAATCATGACCTCTTACACGTGAAACACGACTGGGATAGGAGTGCGGATCACCTGGCCACGACGGCCATGCGGATCAGACTGGATCGATGTTTACCAATAAAGCAGTGCTGAAGGACTTAATCGAGATTAATAGGTTACCCGAGATGATTCACTCGGAAGATAAAAGTGAAGCAGCACAAATCTCAATCATGACGAGGGCACGAGCCAGATCAGCACCTAGTAGGCCGGTTTTTCGAGAAGGTTTGATGGAAGAAATAGTGCAGGAGATGTAGATTGGTAGAATTCTCAAGGCATAAGACGAGGAAAAATGGATCGTGGATTTGAATGCTTTTTTTAATGGAGACCTGGAAAAATTGAGCCAGAGTGAGGCGAAGAATTGTGTAAAAATCGCTTCCAATTACGAGATTTATGAAAACGATTTGCTGTTCTATTATTCTCAAGCTGACCAGGCTGACGCAGACCTGGACCGATCAGCGAAACTGGTGATTCCAGAAACTTTACAAGCTGATATTTTGCATCATTACCATGTCAGTTTAGAGGGCGATCACCAGGTGTTGGTCGGACATACCTCATAGTTTGCAAACATTTTCACTGGAGAGGTCTATATCGAAGTGTCCAAAAGTTTGTCGGATTATGTACAGATTGCGAAACTGGGAAGGGTATGCCGACTATTTGGGGTAGATCACCCGGGAATATCCGGGCGACTTACCCTTCCCAAGTGATAGCGATGGATCACATTCCTTGCTTGCCGAAATCGTTCAAAGGCAATACAGAACTGCTGGTTTGGACGGATCTGTTTACGGGATTGGTGATCGCGAAAGCGGGATCAACTCGAACAGCCCAACAAGTTGCCTGTAGTTATGAGAAATGTGCCTTTAGGCGGTTTGGGGCGAGTGAAGTGACCAGGCACGACCGGAACCAGATTTTATGGCCGAAGTTTTCCGATCGTTTAATCAGATGCTTGGTCAGAAACAAAGCGCGACCATGGCCTACCGACCGCAAGCGAACGGGAAAGCCGAGCGAATGGCACATACGCTAACCAGAGCTATTAATATGTATGTCGCTGATTCGGCTCAACAAGATTGGGATGAGTACGCAGAAAGGCTGGTATTTGCGTTTAATTCGTCTTTTGATCGGATCAGGGGAGATACCCCTTTTTATTTGGCGTATGGTTGGGACACCGATCTACCGTCGAATCGGTGATTCCCGTCGGTTATACCAGAGGTTGAGATCGCGAAGCCCGTCGATGGCGTATGGGGCTTCAGCGCCATTACCAGCATGCGCAGGAACAGGTGAATGAGCGACTGCGGAGAGCGATCCAAGAACGAGCTGATCGGAATAACGATCAAGCTGATTCGCATAATATTGAACCGGGATCAAGGGTCTGGCTTTACTAGGATTGCCTGAAAGAAGGATATGCCCGGAAGTTAGCACATCTGTGGTATGGACCATTCTGTGTGTCTGAGCTGATCGGCGACCATGCCGCCCGGTTTATCACCGCACCGATTACGGAGTTTGTCCGGTCGTCCATTTGAAACTGATCCGGGATACCCCGATCGCCAAAAACCAGGTTGTCACTCGATGATCAGCCAAGGTTTGATTTCGATGAGGCTATTTTGCCTGAAGACAGTTGGGAAAGAGTGTTAGACCAAAATGAGTACGAAGTTGAGAAGATTCTGGACACCCAGTCGGACAAAAGGACCCGATTCGGTCGAGCCCATCGTGATTAATTGGTCCAGTGGAAAGGTTATGATGGTCCAGCTTCGGTGGAGGAACGGGGCCTCAATTGTGGAGCTTTACTAAGAGAATTTGAACGCGATCGGGTGAGACGAAACCGATTTGGAGTTATGCAAACTCACGAAGAAGGTAATCAGGAGTCACAATAGTCTGGGTTGATACATCTCGATGGATCAGCCAATGGTAATGGTCCAGCTAAGTTGAGATCAAGTTGAGTAAGCTGGTTCGGAGTCAACGGACATGTATATACATATATTCATGACAATTACATTCACGTGCATACGAACAGCCGGATACAAAAGATGAAAACAAGACTTGGAATCTGGAGATAGGGTCTCGGATAAGGAACACAAGAAACACTAGAAAATTATCGCGATGTATTAATGGTTAAAAAACAATAAAATGAAACTGGTTATCGCGATAACTATGGACCATATTGCACGCGTAGACGAGAAATCTGAAGCGCCGGGTGATCCATGGGACTTAGGCGATACCGGTTTCGCCAAGGATCTTGACGAGCGACGAAGTCCAAAGCATCTCGCTACCTGCCGATCGGAATCGGGTGCCCATAACCAGGATACCATCCCCCGCCGTCAGCCGATACACCTCTCGATTTCACCCGGCAAATAGGCAGGTGCAACATGGCGGAGAACAGGAAAACTTCCAAGTCACATTCACCGATCTGGATTCCATCCACCACGAAGTCACAAATGGTGGCCCAAGCAGCTCCAGCTTTGCTGCGACGACGCTTGTAAGCATGGAAGTAATGCTCGAGCCAAGCATCCTTGCACATACTCGAGGTGATCGGGAAATGAAGGGTGGCCTCCCATATTGCTTGGCTATAGTCCCTGCAGAATAGATCCAGACGTCCCTTCAGAGTGCGGAACCAGGGGCGATCCGGAAAGTCTAACCCTGGTATAGGTTTAGCAAGCACTTCCCAAGGTTTCGAATTGGTCATGTGCTCAATGGCTATAGCGGTGAGCAAATGGGGTAACCACTCCTCCTTCTTAGGCGTCAACGACCTGATGGAAAAAATCCACTTTGTCGGACGAGACTAACAGCGAGGAACAATCTCTCTCTTTGCCAGGAGGACCATAGGCGTTAGGTCCCAGGAACCCAAGGTTGTCGGTTCACCATCAGATCCGTCGACGGCAGACCATGTCCAACAACGTACAGGTCCACAAACTTCTTGCTTGGATCATAGCTGTAGTCATCACGGTGGACTGCTAAATCTGCAGCGGGAATGAAGACGCCAGTAAAATTAGGCGGTCGCATCAGCCGGCGGGGAATCACCCGAGGTAGTTGGAGCCGGTCGCTTTTCCTCCAGTTCTTCCATTCCATCGTCGTCCGAGTCAGGCAAATTGATTGCTTGGGTCAGCGAGGCTGGTCCCGGCGGGCTCGCGGTCGAAGCTCGACGATCAGGGCTACGCGACTTGGCCAAAGCATGTTCGTGTCTGCTCGTCCAGATCCGTCGAATCACCGTCAGAGTCGGAGATGAACAAGCGAGAGCGTTTAGCCGGAACCGTTTTCCTTTTCGAGTTGCTTTTCCGTTCACGTTTCGCCGTGGCAAGACTGATCTCGAAGTCGAGGGGGCCAGATCATACGGATGCAGGAGCCGCTGGTTCACTGATCGCTGGCTGATCAACCCCCACATTGATCGGCGGAGAAGGAGTGGGAGACAAGTTCGGCAATGGCGGACCCAATCCAGGAGACTTGCATGATTTCGCACCAGCTGGAACGAGGGTACTGATCAGCTCGGGAAATACGCGTAAAGCTGTCCGGAGTGATCCGAATCAGCATTCGGGTCAGTCCATCTGTCCATCGTCTCGTGAGCGACCTTTTTCAGATCGTCGTGGCGTCGATCCCAGGTGCGCTCATCCTGCTACAAGATCTCAAATTTGACCCGAGCAAGATTCAATTCTCACCAACGATCATCAGCCTCCTTCTGATTCTCACTCAGCCGTTTCTGAACACTGGAACGGCCAATATGAGAATCTGAGAGTTGGTTCACCAGGCTCGTGTATGTGACGCGTTTTTTTTCAAGCGCTTCACTTCCCTGGTGGTACGAATCTTCTCCAGGATTAACTGGTTATGGTTACGATGGGGGTCCTCGAGCAATTGCAGGTGGCCCACCATCTCAACCATCGAAGTCTTCATAGTCTCGCTGCGCTCGTCTGAAAGGAATCAACAGAGCTATATACATGCCATGGATGAGGCAAATTAGGCGGAACATACCTTGATCACGGACGGTGATGGACAAAGAGCGAACCATAGACTGCAACGAGGTAACAGTGTCAGAAGGTCCCGCCGAGACGCGCAAGGCATCAAGATCGGAGGACGACTGATCTCGCTCAGCCGTCAAGACCTGGATGCAATCTTTCATTCCTGACAGGTCACGGTCTTGGTCGGCGCGAAAGGTGGCGAGCTCGTCGTGTGTCCACCTGTAAGGCCGACAGTTGCTTCGCCAAGTCAGCAGAATCGCACTCCAAGCGATCTATTGTGATCCTCTGATCAAACGATTCAGCGCGAAGCGTCCGGTTGGTCTCGCATAAGGAGACCAACTCAGCAATCGCACTCCGGAGGCCCAACCGCAGTCGACTGGTTTCCATAGGACCCAGCGAGAGTAAATGAGTCCCTTTCACCAAACGAGCCAATTGTTCCAGATAGCGAACGGGACGGCTCGGCGGGGGCCAAGTGGGGAAACTCAGGGGCGGACGGTACGAAGCCAAAGTCGTCGTTGGAGAGATGAAGTTGATTACGAAATCTTCTACTTGGCCGCCATGTCGGATTCGGTTCAGCCTCCTCTCTCCTTCCCTGCCTCTTCGACGGCCTCTAAAGCCAGCGTCTCGCCTCCGGGTTCGAGCTCGTCTAATCCAAGCCGTTCTACCACTGTAACTTCTCCGACCTCGACCACAACGACTGCCGCTGAGTGAGTCGAACTGCAGTCGTTGCGCGGCTGCAGTTTGGCTCAGGGGCGGCTGAGGTTAGGCGATCCAACCAAAAAGTCAAGAATAAGTGGACCACACATATATGTTGATTGGTGGGGATGGGTACACCCATCAAGATGGGACCGTTGGATGGGTGGGGCAGGCTGATTCCGTTCACGATGACATATGGTTGACAACGGGCTATCGTAAATGTGGAGAAAATAAGAGGATACCGTTATCACGCCTCGTCCCAGATATTAACGGACTAGCGAATTACACGGTCTGATCGGGATACTGGATGCTGGGTTGAGTTGATATGAACATGCGAGGCCAGATCAGCTGAGACAAACCTGATGGGCAGCATCAATGACGGTGTGGTATATTAGGAACAGCAGAACCCGGTCATTGGAGTTGGTCAGGGATGATCCAGATGCTGAAGTTGAATCGGATATGGAAATCTCGGTCTGATCAGTCGAATAAGTTGACCCCGCCCTAGAATATGATGATCGGGTACACGACAAAGCTTGATATGTGAGGTGGTAATCTGTATGAGACTTACCAAACTGGAATAAGCGATAAGGGTTGATGGATCCACCCAGAATCAGCATAAAGAGGTCTGATCAGGTCCAATTTCAAGAGAACTGCTGCGTCGGTGCGACCCTTGCGGTCAAACCTACAGTGGAGGTCGGAGATATGGTTGAGTGAGCGGGCGATGTCGATGTTTTGCTGATCACTGTGCTGATCGCCCTGATCACTGTGCTTATCACTGTGTTGACCACGAACCAAGCCTGATCAGCCCCGAATCAGCTTCCAGATGTGGAGGGAGACGGAGTTTTCAGTTAAGATGGGGTTGGTAAGGGGCGAACAGTGTCTGAGAGACGGATCCGGAACTGGTTCTATGCTGATTCTCGAGGAAGCAGGATGGTTGAAGATCGCCATAGAGTTTGACTGTGATCGGTCCAGAAGTGGTACGGATCAGGTTGAAGATGCGTCGAAGATGAATATAAGGTGGTACTGGCGCAACCGTGTGACAAAATGAACATGATCGAAGTATGAGGTAGGTCACACAAGTTGGTGTACGGTACATTAGGTAAGGATATTGCATATATAATAATAGGTTTAAATTTCTTCCTAAGCAACGAGTCGCTCCGCCACGTGTCGCGGTCATTGGGAGATCAGGGATAACTAGGCCCCTGTAGCTCAACTTAATTCCCGGTTAAGACGCGCATAGATGCATTTCGGCTTACCGGAAGGCCCCCGACGGGTTTTGTTTAGGTTTTCAACCCTCACCCCCTCAAACGCACATGTTTTGAACACGTTATATCAATTGGAAAGGTTTCGTGGAGATAACGTTTGTGGTTTACCGTTGAGGATCGTGGTTTTATCGTGGTTTCTCGTTATCTCTCGTTTTTATTGGCTGGTCTGATCGGACGAAGTTTCCCGATCATCGCCTTTAGATACTTTAACCAGGTATCGACCCTGATTCGCTCTCCGGTGAAGATTTCCACCTGAGGACACCCCCGTCTCGAGAAGGTCATCTCCTCCGACCTGATTCAGATCACCCTTTTTATCTAAGAGTCCACCTGAGTGAGTGTAACCACCTCAGATCAATGGATGCACAAGGTGAGATCAAGCAAAATATGGATTCTAACGTACATGAAGACCGGTCGGAAGAGCGGGAGGATCGGATCAGTCATCATAGTGATGATTCATCCGATTCTGATGCCGATCAGGATCAACGGAGTACCCCCTCCGATAGTTGGCCGTCCGGGCTAGTGGGCATCCGAATTCCACCCAAGACTTCCGTTCTGGATTTGGAAGTCGGCTTCGCCACAATGGTGCGCGTGCCCGAATCACTTGGTGACTCAGGATATCACCGCGATTCCTTTGATGACGAAAACGATGTGAAAATCAAAGTGGAGGAAACTTTTTCGGGTGTATTGGAATAGGGAGTATCGCCTCCGATGCTATCCAAACTTAAAGGAAGCGATGGGCGACCTGGTCCGGTGGAGTTCCAGGTCGAAATTGAAGATGAAACAACTCCCCACAAGGCTCCGATCGGAGCCGATCCGGGTTATAGTAAAATTTACTATAATCCTGGAAAGGATCGAGGGGCTGACCTCGATCCTATGCATAAGATGAAAATGGAAAAAAAGATAAAAAGACGTGGGGGTGGATCAATATGATCCACCTAAAAAATATATGAAACCAAAACCGAGTTTCTTCGAAGAAGATTAAGAGAAGATCGAACCAGCTGAAACGACCACGGTTCAGGATGTAGAACGGTTGTTTTACCTTCGGGAGCTTCACAAATTCCTAGCTACCAACCGAGTGATGAAGATCATAAAACCCAAAAAATCATCTGGAAACTTGAAGGTCGGCCAACTATGCCAGTTATCGTTATCTTAGGTAGCCAACTCGACCTGATCCGAAATCTCCTGGTCCAGATCAACGAAGTTGGCTTCACTACTGGCACGTTCGACGCGAATATGCTGTTCGATCTAGACCAAAGGACGATCAGCGAAGCTATGACAACGCTGTACGACCACCTTGCCTCGCTTCTCGGGGCGAACCCCGTGGTCCAATCGCCGCCGGCTGATTCTTCACACCGGTCGCAGTTGGTTGAATATCCTATGGATATTGAGTCAATATATCAATCATCATATCGGTCTGGAGCGGACTCCACTGATTCCTCGGTTGGCGTAACGCGTATGACGTTGGGACCGAAAGAGATAAAACAGATTGACCCCAAGATCGATTCGTAGAGCAGGAAAAGGAAGCCTGAACCTGGTCGAGTCGAGTCAGACGACAGTTTTGAAGATGATCAAGAAGTTGCACAGAACAATCCGATTCCCAACAATAACCCTACCGGTAAACCAGAAGTTCCAGAGCAAATGAGAACCATGTTCACGGCTATGATGAATCGTTTCATGGGTGAACAATACGGATTACCTCAGTATACACCTGGATAAGGTCAACCATTGCAATCGATACCAAACACGATCCAATCCACGGCTAAACCAGTCAAGAAACATGTAGATGTGGATATGGAATCAGTTCGATCAGCCGGAATTGTTTGATCGATATGCCAAACCAATCATCAAGACCGACCCCATAAATCACCCTCACGTAGTGATGTGGATATGGAATCAGATGGGGATGTCAGTCAACACTTTGATTTGGATATGGGGATGCCTCCTAAGGCAAATATGGCCTCGGCGCAAGCATTTGATAGCGACTCTGGAACAATCACTCGAGTCCGGATTTCGGCGATCTCTGAATTAAAAGATTTTACTGGCAATGATGTGGATGATGATCAGGCAAGAGCCTGGTTGAGTCGGACGAAATCAGCGTTCTTGAGAGATAAAACACCGGTAGGTGAAAGATGTTTGATTTTTCGCTGATCTGATTAACGACCCAGCCAAGAACTGGCTAAAGCGGTTGAGCCGAGAAGTACGTTTGAAATGGTCTCAATTGTGTGAAGTGTTTTAGGAACAATACTGCAACTCAGGGGTGTCTGTCGCGAGACAGTATTATCATATGAAGAAAAGATCCGATGAAACACCGATTGAATACTTACATCGAATGAATGTTGATGGTCTACGAGCTAAAATGCCGATCAAAGATCCACGACACGACCATATGGCTCGCGAACATGTTGAACACTTTATCGGCACTTTGGACAACTGTGACTTGGCTGATAAGCTAACACTGCTTCGTATAAGCGATGCGGAAGAATTGGAACTAGCCCTGAAAACGTTACAGTGAACCAAAAGTCGAGAACCCAAGGTCGGGATAGGATCGAAAAGGTACCGGTCGAAACCGCACCAGAGCAAGACACCAGCAGCTCGGCCGACTAGGGCGATCAGAATGATTGCGAAGGAATCGGACAGTTCCAGTTCGGAAGAAGAAAGTGGTCAGTCAAGTTTTGGCTCAGACGAGGAGCAATATTGTCATATCTTTACGACGGAACCGGTATTGCGTCCGAGATCATCGATTAATGGAATTGATGGACGAAAATTAGGTGGGGTCCAACCTGATCAGGACCGACCTCGCAAGAAATGCGTACACTGTGGGGCGAGCAAGCATGGAGATCGTGATTTCTTGAAGGGAATCACATATGGGAAATGTGATCGTAAAGGTCACCCCTCGGATCATATTTTTTTCGTGTGTAAAACTTGTGGGAAGATTCACGATGCCGGTGCCTCGCCGATTGAAGGATTTTTCAATCAGATGCGCAAGTGGTATGTGCCGACAAAACATGCTGGCATGCTCCCACCAGATGTCGAGAAAATGCTTAACTAAATCGCTCGCTAGGATGGAATCTGGTTCGAGCCGAGCGGTCTACGTTCAGCATCTATACATATGTCTGTAGCAGAGATAAGTTTGAGAAAAAGGAGATAACCGACAATACATGTTCTATTACAAATTGTGCCGATCGATGTCCGATTCACAGCCTCAGAATGGATGAATATTCCCGTTTGGACGTGATCATGGAGCTGGATTTACTGCCAAGTGAATTTCGAGGATACTGGAAGTATCACTCTCCCGACAAGTGGTTTAAACAAGCAAAAGCTAATGGGAAGATTAACAACGAAATAGCCACAATTCTATTTGACTCTGGAGCAGAAGTCTCGATCATCGACTCCGCCTTTGCTCGTGGTGTGGGATGGCGTTTAGACAGTACCCAAAGGAAAGAATATGTTGGGATCAGTGAAAGTTCGTACATGACTGAAGGACGATCACGTGTTAAAATCACTTTGGCAGGCTCCCTGGTCTATTTTTCAACGCTTGGGTTGGCCGGTTAGCCGGTCAAGATGCGATATTGGGAATGGATTTCATGGTGCCAGCCGGTATACGGCTTGATCTGTCTCATGGAACCCAGACTCTCCCTGTAACAGGCTAGCTGTTACTGGCTTACACTGTAAGAATTGCAGTGATGAAGCGTGCAATTGAGAAGGACCAAATGTAATTTTGTCCTCCTTAGTTTACCTAAGATAAACTTTAGAGTAGAATAATTAATTTATTAATTAGTCTTCTTAAGTCTATATATATTATTAAATATATATATAACCTAAGGCCACGTGTCTTGAAGAAGGTAAGTTTAAGAGCGAATATATTATGATAGGTTTAGAGTTAATATCTATAATTAAATCTAAACTAATCATACAAACATTTAGTATAAAGCTGGTCTGAATGATATCTTTATCATTAGATTTAGTTGTTAGATTCGATAATTATATCAGAATCTGTTCTCAAGGTGGATTATAACAACTTATAATCCAATATTCGCATTTCAGATATTAAGTCTGAAATTGAACAGTGACATTTCAGCTTAAATATCACTTAAGTAATGGCACTCCATTACATCACCCCCCACTTAAGGTGGTTGGCCAATAATATAGAGTAATATTGGCCAATCGAATGGTGGCACTTGTTGGTCATAACGATACTTTGTTATTACCCATTAACGACCATAAGAAATCAAATGGTCGGGAGACGCAGCGGCGCTCTTAAGGGTGCTGCCGATACTGCAAAAGCAGTCACCACCTCTGCATCACGTACAGAGGTGTCAACATCGCATGCCGACGCTATTAATGTAGCGTCGAAGAGTAAGAGTACGCCGAGAGACCCATTGTCTCTCGTAGTAGACGCTGCAGCGGTGTCTAAAACAGGGCGGGAGGATGTCGGTAATGCAACATCTTCCACACCTCCACCTGCCTTAGGGCGGGTGGCCAAGAAAAAGCCCAACGATATCTTCGGGGAGTCATCGGACTTCGAAGAGGGCGAGGACGACACCGTCCCTGCCAACGATTCTAGCGAGCTTAAGCCCGCTAGAATTGCTTCGCCGTTAAGTGATGGCGAAGTGGAGTCTGACGCCGTCGATTACGACAGCGACAACTCCATCATACGGTGGTATGAGGAGCGTAAAGCTCCTCCTGGTCCTCGTCATTCGCCTGGTCGTGACGATGACGACTTTGAGGTGACAGGTGGTGCTCCACCTGCCAAGAAACAACGCGCAGAAGCGGCTTACGCTGCTTCTGATTCACCATGTTGTACGGAACGCCATGTTCCGTACAAAGTGGGGTTTTGGACCCCAGCATGGACACTTGTGCCCGAAAGTGGTGGGCACACCAAGCGCGATTGTCAATATCCGTTGTTTGACATCAACGCGCTTGATGATTGCGAAGACCTTCGCAATCATCATTTTGAAAGCAGTACCGACGATAGACGTCGGTACTTCAGCGACCTTTTCTATCAGGCTCGTTATTACACGAACCGGAAAGGGTCGCGCAAGAATAGGGACGATAAAGACGCCCTTACTCAAAGTTGGAATGCCTTTGTTGAAAATTACAACAAAGGTCCCGACGATTACGTGAGCAAAATTCACGTAAACCGCGAGCGCTTCTTAAAGCACTCACGCTCAGGTAAAATGGAGTTTATCCATTTTACTTGCATTAGAGAAGGACTCTCTTGCGGAGTTCCTTCTCACATGAAATGCCCTTGTTCTCCCAAGGGAGCTCCTCGTCTTACTGAAAAGGAGCTAAGAGGGTATCGAGGTTACTCAGTACTAGTACCCGCTAGTGTTAAGAGCCTCATTGATGCTCTTAATGCATCGGCACCTAGTACCGAAGCTTTCCAGCCATCAACACCTAGTGTTGATGCTTCTTTTGAGTTTGAGGAGAAGCTTCCTTCTCAAACTCCTGCAGGAGGTCAGGGGCATCCGCCCTTAGCACCTCAATCGGTTCCCAAGAGTCAAACTCTTGGGAATACCCCAACCAGCGTACCAAGTACTCGGTACGCTGCCCCTTCTTATAGGGAACCGAGCGCTTCGCTATCAAGCGCTCGAGAATATAACGGTATTCCCCTGATTATCAATCAGGGGCGGCGGGGGTTGGTAATTCCCTCGCCGTTGTTGTTGCGGAGCATGGTTCACAGCTCCGCAAGCTCGAGAGGCACTGTAACGGCCTGATCGCCGATAAGGCCCACTCGATGAGGACATATCGCTCTCATCGCGATGAGATTCGCGACATTCTGAGCGCGCATCTCGTGATGCAGCAGAAGAATGATCTTCTGCTGGTCGAGATTGATCGACTAAAGTCGGAGATGGAAACTCTCCAGACTTCTCACAATCGGTTGGAGACCGATTGATTGTACAAGTCTCTCTTGGGAGACTTGAAGAAGCACGGCATTCGCCGTGGCGATGCGTCTCGTCCGAAGACGTAGACGATCGGTACGGCTTGAGCCTCCCAACGTAAAACGTTGGGTGAAGGCGCATGGCCGCGGGAATGTCTAATGTATAGGCATTCCCCTTAACGCTTTGGACCTTGAAAGGTCCAATGAACTTAGGGAGCAACTTCCGTGTAGGGAAGTTGCTAATTGCATGTGTAGGCAAATTAGTAGTTGATAACATAACTAATTCACCTTTTTGAAAGGAATTTGTGTTTT
>MIQA02000620.1:0-26321 GCA_001887855.2 Sclerospora graminicola | reverse complement strand
CCACAGGGCGGTTACAATAAATAGAGGATGCAGGCCTTCCAGACGCAGGCAGGGTGGTTACATATACAACGGGATGCAGAACACCCAGACGCAGGCGGTTACGAAGTTGAAGGCAACTTCAACTTATATTAGGAATTTGTATATGCATATATATTCATGTTTCGCTGATAAAAAAGGGCGTGCAAGGTGAGGTGCCAGTTGGCAATCTCACAGGTGGAGCGCACGGCGCTACAGTATTGAGTAAGGTGCAGTGCACTTAAAACCACCTCACCTCGAGTTCCCGGGGCCATTCAGACACCGACCGTAACGGGGTTATACTTTCTACTGTCCTACAAAATAAACTGTAGAAGTAAGTGCATAGTAATAGCAGATAACTCTGTATTACTATTAGTAGTACTACTACTATTACTACATAAGTACTAATGAGTACTTATACATAGAAGTCAACAAAGTGACATGGTGACAAAACCAAACAATAGGAGGAAATCGAGTGTTAACGCACGTTAACGCATCAGGTTACAATAAACGTTATCTTGCGCACTACATGTAATAGTATAAGGGTCTACTTTGCACTCAAGTCTCTCGACGACACAAAACATAAACATGTATAGTCTATAGAAAGGTAGTCCCAACTCGCGAGAAGAATCAATTTAAAAGTTCGATTCGCAGTCCTTGGCCTTTGGACCTCTCGCAGCTGGCGTCGAGGTTGTTGGAGCTGCCGCCAGTGGGGCGTCAGCGAAGAAAGTCTTAGTAGCAGGAGTTTTGGTGGCCGGGACAGCAATGATGGGAGTCTCGATGGGTGGGGCATAGTAAGTGACCGGAACCTTAGCTGACGGTGCCTTAACAACCGGAACATGCTTTCCAACCTCGGCGACCGGAGCTTTAGTAACTGGAGCAGCCGTCTCAGCCTCGTTCTGCTCGTTGTATGCGTACTGACTCGGATCCTGTGAGTTGGACGGTGCAGAAGTGTCACACTGATCGGTCTCGCTCGATCCAAACTCCTGCGTCCAAATAGTGTTGGAATTGCCATTCTTGTTAAATGCATAAGCAGACCCGAACATCGTGTAGTCGCCCATGATGTTCTCCAGATGCCCGGGAGACTTGATCCACGCCTCCATTACGTCGTCCACGTCAATATGTCCTGCAGCCACGTTCTCAGCCACCCCACTCCAGTCGTAGCCAGCCTGTGTGACGCGCTGCGACATTGTTGAACCGTCCGAACCATCGTGAGCCATGTAGTCCTTTGCCGCCATGTCGTCTGAGTGACGCTGGGCAGCAGCATGCAGCTTTTTGTTCAAACACAAGGGCGACAAGCCTTGGGTAGCACGCTGCTTGTTGACAGCCGCTAGCATTGGAGCCGCAAAGTCTTCGTAGGACGTATACGTGTTAATGTTGGTGGTGGTCGTATAGTCTCCAAGCTTGCGCTGACGCAAATTGGTGGCTTCCGAGAAACCGCTCGATGTGGCCACGGCTACTACTAGTAGTAGAGCAAGTGGTGACTTAGTGATGGCAAGCATATTTTGAGCTGATGTTAAGGAGTGTGAAAGGAATGACAAGTTGGAAAGTGAATGTCGTTGGTAAGCGATCGCTTGTGTGTCGCCGTCGTCTCGACGGACGGCTGGGTTCTCTCTGGTATTGACTGGCCGCATATGAAGGAGCACATGGAGACACTTTCAATGGGGTCAGTGGTGCCGTCTGGTGCAAAGCTTGTGGGCTGCAATGGCACTGCTTCATTCGAACTTTTCGTGCCGGCGTCACCGAAAACAGCTGTGCTCAAAGCTACAACTATAAATTCCATGTATAAGTTATGTCGTTATACAGTAATTTGCTTGTCCGCCATGGCAGATGTAATGAAACAAAACTTCTTTACATATTCGCATATCTAACGATAAGAACATGCTTATATCACAGATAGACAACTGAAAAGTAGTGAGTCAAGAAACTGTTCCTGAAAGACAACACCTCGTATACACAATGGCCCGCTATTAATAAGAGCTCGGAAATAACTGATGATACTGTCCATGCAACCCTTCACGAGATTGGTATGGGATGCTAGCGCCTAGCAACATGGAACCGTAGAATCAGCGGGTTGCGAGATAACTTTTCAGAAGCCACAGATTTGAATAACATCATGAATTTCGAACCACATGTCCGACCTATTTCTGGATCAGGCATGGAGCCACAAACCCAGTTAGCACACGCCACATTGGTGCAGGTGATAATCTTATGTAGTGACTCCCAGTCCACTAGATTGCCTATCTCCGGCATGGAAGTTCCGGAATCATGGTACCTCTAGATCCACTCGACTACTAAGATTATTTTTGCTATTGAAAGACGCAGCCTACAGTATTGGAGTTTTCTTATTATGCACAGAAAAACGATGTACTGTAGTACCTTGACAAGATTTACACTTGTTCAATTGTAGTCTATTTAGCTTAGACGCTATTAGCTACGATAAATATCCTAAGAGAGCGTGGTAAACAGTTATCTCGATGCGCTATACTGACCTTTTCGGATCTTAGCTCTTTTTCCGGCTCATCATTAGTTTGTTCTTCAGCAGACACTTTAAACAGATTTGTAGTTCGAAACCTTAGACTCTCAAGTATGGCATACCCTCTCATATTCGATCACCGCTTGGTTTTGTGTCACATATCCATTTCAAATGTTTCTTTGCATTTCTTGGTGCACTGCTTGTTGTATCATATTTAGCTAGTGACTAACAATAGTAGAACTTAGAGATCACCATGGTAGACTTACGTCATATGGCATAGGGAGTCAGAAACCCGTCACGTCGGTTCCAGAATTGCCCCGGAGACTCATGACAAGGTTGTTAAATAGGCGCCCTGCACACTAATTAGTCTAACAGTGCAGTGCGCTCCACCGGTGAGATTGCCAACTGGCACCTCAACCTGCACGCGTCTTTTATTTTTGATGTTAGTTAATATAAATAAATACATATACAAACTCCTAAAAATATATGTTGATTAACTTCCTAACCACCATGCAGTAGACGCCCTGCGCCTGGATTCCCTGCATTGTTATGTATCTACAGGTAACTGTATATAACCGTCCTGCGGTAGCGCCCTGTATTTGCACCTCCCTAACGGCCTGCTGTAAACACCCTCCGTATTGGGTGTTTTTTTTTTCTTTGGCTTCTTATAACCGCCCTGCGTCTTGGGTGTCTTTTCTTCTGTTCTTCTCTAGTCTTTTGGTTGCTCTGTAACCTGTAACCGCCCTGCGGTTGCCAATACTTCTAGCGACGTTGTCGCAGCTATGTATCCGGTATACTTAACTCCCACTTGACCGATGTCTGGAAGCCATACATATCAGCTTGTCGGTATAGGTAGTCTTTATGCAGCTTTGAGTCCAACCAGAGGACGGTCCCTGGATCCGTGCCACCGCCCGTCACTTGAACGCGCCCTGCACGTAAGTCTGTAGTTGCTCCCCTCGTCTAAATATCTTATTCAATAATCCATCAAGAAGCCGCTTGGCTGCCGTCGTCCTGCGTGGCACGACGCCAGGCATCTTTCGGAAACGCGTCATGTGCATGTGCCTTTGTCATAACGTCAGCAAGTTGATTGCTTGTCGGTACATAATTGGTGTTCAGTCTTTCTTTTTCTGCCAGTGTTCAAACATAATGGTACATATGCTTGACGTGATAATGCTTGCTAGGCTTCTCCGTCAGATAAACTGCCACTATGCTATCACACTATATCGTTTCGTGTCTTGACCTTTATGTCCTTGTACAGCTTGTGTATTCACCACTAGTCAAAGCTAACGTAGCAGAAACGCTTGCCAATTGATCTAAATTCTGATGGCCATCTCGCATTAGTTTCATTAGCTACTCAATCACTGGTTCATCTGATTGGGCACACGGTGATGCTGACATTATTTTATCCTTGTCTGAATTTTTTTTGCTATTTTCTTGCGGAACGTCCATGGCGTAATATTTTTTCTACAATTTCGTTCTTCCATTCCACATCGTTATTCACCAGCTCACTTAACACGGGTGGTTTGGATTCTCTCTGTGGTGTATTATCTGACTCCACCCGGTACGTCGGGTTTATATCAACCACCACTTCGATTGTAGTTTCTCATTGTTTTTTCTGTCAACAACGATGCCACAATGAGCCCAATGTCTTTCGCCGTGCGGTCAAGGTCCATTTCATAAATATACTCAAAGCAATTTCTTCAAAACATCTCAAATCCGAACTTGTGGAGGCGTTCTTCAATATTTCCCACAGGTACTTCCAATATACCAAACGTCACCACATCAGTATCGACGTGAAATCCCGGGAATTGTTCTCGTATTTTTCGAATATCATAAAGGAAAAAATATTATATTGAATCCCAAGGCATCTTCAAATGATGCTTTTGGTATCAGATCATTTTGGCACATGCTTCTGAGAATGCACAATTCTTATTTGGATCACCTTGTGGAAACTGTGTTGAAAATGACAACTAAGTCTGTCACTGCCCCTTCCACTGGTTCTTCAGCACGTCTCTTTGACATTTTTGTGTTTACACTTGTCGTTTCGAAGCCCTAGGTTGCGGCACCACTTGTCGTAGAAAATCGTACTTAATTCAATTGCAATTGAGATAATCCACAAAACACAAATCTCTGACAACTTTATTCCCAAGAATTTATACTTATAGACCAATCGTTTAAATCTCGGCGTAACACTAAGTAAGGGATGTCGTGAAACAGCTACTAAAGCAACACTCTTTGGTAAGCAATACAACCAGAGGCCGATAAAAGCACTCCTTCACTTGTTTGCTAGTGATATGTGGTGACGCTTGGGTGTTCTTTGTCTCGTAGTCGTTTAGTTGCTTGGTGTCATATAGTCAGCTCTAAAAAGGACCTTAGGTTATAAACGTACCTGGTAGAGGTACTTACCAGGTCATAGAAGTGCATCTAACAGGTTACTTAGCTACTTCTTACTTATGTACATGTATTCCCATTTACTACCCTTAACCTAATTCGGTTTGCTCTAATCACCGGCCACATTTTCGGTAAACTTCCACGGACGAAATTCAATCATTTTACCTTAATGACTAGTGTTTTGCAAGTAAGAGTTGGCGTGGTTTAAAGAGACACAATGTATTGGTTCTGGTGCGAGGAAGGAAAGTGCAGAACAAAATGTCATTACAATTGATATTTGCACTGAAGAAAGGCAAACAGGGCTACGTCAAACGGTTTAGGGCAAGATTGGTTGTACACGGATTGAAACAAGTCTATGAACGAGACATATGCACCGGTGATTAGACTAGACACTATTGTACTCTTACGTTGCTGGTTCGTATGATCTAAAGACCCGTTTTCTACATGGGAAATTGCATGAGGAGGTGATAATGGAGAAACCAACTGGCCTTGGAATTAGCAAACAAAAGTAAGTACGTACAGCCCCTCTAACGCCAAAGGCTTTAGCAATGCTGGCTTGCCCCTACGTCGCTCTCCCCGGAAATTCCTCTTCGAGCGTGCGGATGTGGTAAAGCGATCAGGGAAAATGTTGAGAATGAGGTGGACGACACATGGCCGTTGATTGGTGACGATGGGACACCCATCAACATGAGACAGTTGATGGGTGGGAAAGGCCGATCGCATATACGACGAAAAGGTGGCGGACAACGGGTATTTGTAATGTGAAGAGATCAGCCAAGTACTGTTACTACGCCCAGTCCCAGACACTGATGGTACGGTGGAGATCACGATCGTGATCGCGATCACGTTTACTAAGTGGAGTTCCCGTGGATGTATAACGAGTTGGAAATGCAGCAACTGGTAACATGACGCATCAGAGACAGTCATCTAACCGATCTATGAACAGTGCAGCTGGTGAAGTTGATTATGACACGAAGTTTCGGCCCGATCGGCCTAGCCAACTAATTTTGTCCCTAGAGATACGAAGACCAGACATGAAATGGAATGAGGCATGTGGAATGGAAGCTGTGTGAATAATGCCCAGTCCGGACAAATGATGATCACCGATGGATTCGTCCAGGAATGATGCGGAAAGTCCCGATCAGGCTCGATCGGTTGAATCAGTGTGATCTTGTTACCCCGACAAGGGGTAATATGACCAAGGGAGCACGAGAAGTCGCTGTGATGGTAACCAAGAGAGTTTGCGAAGTGATCGAGGGCTGATAGCCCTGATCACTACCAGATCACTCGACTGATCACTCGCTGATCGCGGTTCTGATCGCGATCGGGGCTGATCAGCCCCAAATCTGCGTCCAGACGCAAAGCAGGTGAAGTTCTTAGTTAAGCCGGGCTGGATATGAAGTGAACAAGTGTCCGAAGTGCAGATCCCAAGCGTTTATCAAGTTGTTTATCGAAGATCGGGATGGTTGAAGATCGTTATAGAAGTCTGGCCGTGATCAGGGCAGAAGTGGTACAGATCAGCTTGAAGTGCAGCCAGGATGGGTAAGGTGGCACTGTACAATCGTGCAACGAAGTGAATAGGGTCGAAGTACAGATCAGGCACGTGAGTTGGTGTATGGTACACAGGTATAGGATAATTGCATATATAATAACAGGTTTTGATTTTCCCCCTAAGCAAAGAGTCGCTCCGCCACGTGTTGCGGTCATTGGGAGCACAGGGTTGACTAGTCCCCTCTTGCTCAACTAATTCCCGGTTAAGACGCGCTTAGACGCATTTTGGCTTACCGGAAGACCCCCGACGGGTTTGTTTAGGTGATCAAACCTCACCCTCAACGCACACGTGTTTGGAACACGTCATTAATATTGGAAAGGTTTTGTGGAGATAACGTCTGTGGATTACTGTGGAAGATCGTGGTTTGATGGCGTTTTCTTGGTTTCTTATTATCTCTCTCTCATTGGCTGGCCTGATCGGACGAACTTTCCCGATCAGTGCCTAGATACTGATTAAGTATCGACCCCAACCCGTTCTCCGGTGAAGATTTTTACCCGAGGACACCCCCGTCTCGAGAAGGTCATCCCTCCGACCTGATCAAGATCATCGTTTTCGTCACCGAGTCCACCTAAGTGAGTGTAACCACCCCCGACAACGGGTACACAAGGTGAGATGAAGATAAACATAGATCCTGACGCGCATGAAGACCGGCCAGATGACCGGGAGGATCAGATCAGTCACCATAGTGGTGATTCATCTGATTCCGATGCTGATCAGGATCGACGGAGTACCCCTCCGATAGTTGGTCGTCCGGGCCAGTGGGTATCCGGATTCCACCCACGACTTCGGTCATGGATTTGGAAATCGGCTCCACCACAATGGTGCGCGTGCCCGGATCACTTGGTGACTCAGGATATCACCGTGATTCCTTTGATGATGAAAAGATGTGAAAATCAAGTGGAGGAAACTTTTTCGGGTGTATTGGAGGAAGGCGTATCGCCTCCGATGCTGTCCATTTCTAAAGGAAGCGATGGTCGACCTGGTCTGGTGGAGTGCCAGGTCGAAATTAAAGATGAAACAACTCCCCACATGGCCCCGATCGGGGCCGATCTGGGTTATAGTAAAGTTAACTATAACCCGGGAAAGGATCGAGGTGTTAACCTTGATCCTATGCATAAGAAGAAAATGGAAAAAGACAGAAAAACATGGGGGCGGATCATTGCGATCCACCTAAAAAATATGTGAAACCTAAACCGAAGATCTTCGAGGAAGACGAAGAGAAGAGCGAACCAGCCGAGAAGACCACTGTCCAAGATGTGGAACGACTGTTCTATCTTCGGGAGTTTCACAAGTTCCTGGTTACCAACCAAGTGATGAAGATCATTAAGCCTAAGATCATCGGGAAGCTTGAAGGTCGAGCGACCCGGCCGGTGATCACAGGCAGTCAACATGATCTGATCAGGAACCTCTTGACGCAGATCGACGAGGTTGGCTTCACTACTGGTGCCTTCGACGCGAATATGCTATTCGATTTGGATCAAGAGACGATCAGAGAATCTATGACCACCCTGTATGATCATATTGCCTCGTTACTAGGGGCGAACCCAGTGGTTCAGTCGCTGATCGCGGATCCTTCGCACCGATCACAGTTGGTTGAGTATCCTATGGATATTGAGTCGATATATCAATCGTCATCACAATCTGGAGCGGCATCCACCGACTCCTCGGTTGGGATCACACGTATGACGTTGGGCCCGAAAGGGATCCAGCAGATCGACCCCAAGACCGAGTCGCAGAACAGGAAGAGAAAGCCTGAACCTGGTAGAGTCGGATCGGACGATAGTTTTGAAGATGCTCAGGAAGTGCCACAGAACAATCCGACTCCCAGCAGTGACCCTACCTACATGCCGGAGGTCCCAGAGCAAATGAGAACCATGGTCGCGACTATGATGAACCGATTCGCAAGTGAACAATACAGATTACCTCAGTTCACACGTGGGCAAGAACAACCATGGCGATCAGCACCAAACATGAATCAATCCGCTGAGAAACAGGTCAAGAAACCCGTGGACGTGGATATGGAATCAGTCCGATCAGCCGGAATTGTTCGATCGATATGCCAGGTCGGTCACCAAGATCGATTTCATAGATCGCCCCCACGTAGTGATGTGGACATGGAGTCAGAAGGAGAGATCAGTCAGCATTTCGATCCGGATGATC
Organism: Sclerospora graminicola; assembly: GCA_001887855.2. NCBI lineage: Eukaryota > Oomycota > Peronosporomycetes > Peronosporales > Peronosporaceae > Sclerospora > Sclerospora graminicola. The sequence goes on along the minus strand of MIQA02000620.1, from coordinate 17,727 downwards.
TGGACATTGAGATGCCTCGTAGGGCGAATATGGCCTCCGCGCAGGCATTTGACAGTGATTCGGGAACGATCACTCGATTGCGAATGTCGGCGATCTCGGAATTAAAAGATTTCACCGGCAAGGATATGGATGATGATCAGGCTAGAGCTTGGTTGAGTCGGACTAAATCAGCTTTTTTGAGAGACAAGACACCGGAAGGTGAAAGATGTCTGATCTTCGCTGATCTAATGAAAGGTCCGGCCAAGAACTGGCTTAAACAGCTGAGCCGAGAAGTGCGTTTGAAGTGGCCTCGATTGTGTGAAGAATTTGAAGAGCAGTATTGCAACTCGGGGGTGTCTGTCGCGAGACAGTATTACCACATGAAGAAAAAATCCGACGAGACGCCGATCGAACACTTACATCGGCTGAATGTTGCTGGTCTACGCGCGAAAATGCCGATCAAGGACCCACGACACCCGGATATAGCTCGCGAGCATGTCGAACACTTTATTGGCACTCTGGATAATCGTGATCTGGCTGATCAGCTAACCCTGCTCCGTATAAAGGATTCAGAGCAACTGGAACTGACTCTGAGGACGCTGCAGCGAGCCAAAAGTCGACAGCCCAAGGTCGAGGTAGGATCGAACCGGTACCAGTCAAAACCACACCCTGATCAGGGCAAGATACCGGCGGCACGACCAGCCAGAGCAATTCGGATGATCACGAAGGAATCGGACAGTTCCGGTTCGGAAGAGGAAAGTGGTCAATCAAGTCTGAGCTCGGACGAGGAACAGTATCGTCATATCTTTACGACGGAGCCAGTGTATCGCCCGAGATCATCGGCTAATGGCATGAATGGACGAAAACCTGGTGGTATTCAACCTGATCAGGACCGATCTCGTAAGAAATGTGTGCATTGTGGGTCGACCAAACATGGAGATCGTGATTGTTTGAAAAGAATTACGTGTGGAAAATGTGATCGTAAAGGTCACCCTTCTGATCACTGTTTTTTCGTGTGCAAGACCTGTGGGAAGCTTCATGACGCCGGCGCCTGCCCTATCGAAGAATTTTTTAATCTGATGCGCAAGTGGTATGTGCCGACTAAACATGCTGGTATGCTTCCACCAAATGTCGAGAAGATGTTAAACTAGATCGCTCGCCAGGTTGGAATCTGGTTCGAGCCGAGCGATCTACGTTCTGCATTTATGCATATGTCGGTAGCGGAGATAAGTTTGAGGAAAGAAGATAACCGACAATACATGTTCTAATTCAAATTGCATCGATCGATGTCCGATCCACAGTCTCAGAGTGGATGAATACTCCCGATCGAACGTGATCATGGAATTGGATCTACTGCCCGGTGAATTCCGAGGATACTGGAAGTATCACTCTCCTGACAAGTGGTTTAACAGGCAAAAACTAATGGAAAGATCAACAACGAAAAAGCCACTATTCTATTTGACTCTGGGGCAGAAGTCTCGATCATCGACTCCGCCTTTGCTCGTAAGGTGGGATGTCGTATAGACAGTACCAGAGGCAAGAATGTGTTGGGATCGGCGAAAGTTCGTACATGACGGAAGGACGATCACGTGTTAAAATCACCTTGGCAGGCTCCCTGGTCTACTATTTCAACGCTTGGGTTGGCCGGTTAGCCGGTCAAGACGCGATACTGGGAATGGATTTCATGGTACCAGCCGGTATACGACTTGACCTGTCTCATGGAACCCTGACTCTGCCAGATGAGGTGCAGATTCAGTTATCCGGCCGACGGCCTTTGTATGGTACTCATGTGCGGATGCTTAAAATGGGTCAGTACGAGAACATCGGGGTGGCCCGATCAGTCGATGTGATGATTCGGCCGAGTGATCGGCAACAGAAATTGTGGTTAACCCGTGGTGAACGATGGGTACCAACGTTCGTTAAGGGTATCGGCAGATCAAGTTACATCAGGGTTACAAATATATCCGATCAGCCGCTGATCGTTCACGAAGACATGATCTTAGGGATGTGGCTACCCGAAGGGAAAGTACCTCGACAGATCGGGTATGTCTCAGTGGGATCACGAAGATATATTGAATGGCAGAATCTGGCTTATCAAGCCACCACAGACCTGATTAGTGACGAAGACTTAGCGGATGAAGATACCTCACCTATGGTCGAGAAGCCGGAATATTCTACGCCGACCAAGCTGCTGATCAGGAGACCGCCGATCGAAGCGATAGGGGAAAGCCGGGTCAAAAAAGGTCCACAAATATTGAATATTATTAGACCCGGCTCACCGAAGACAGCGGATCCAGAGAGCGAAAATGATGGTGAGGAGTTCAGGAACGATCTTGAGAAGAAAAAGGAGGATGAATCTGCCGAAGTCATTACGGAGGAAAGTGAACCCGAAGTAGATCACCAGTTGGATGACTTACAAGGGGCGACTCAAGATGATACCGATCAGGAAAAGGCAGATCAGGTAGATGAACAAGTGTGTATACATGAAGGTGGTGATCAGTACATTGAAGGTATCGAGAAGCAGATGGCCGTTTTGCCGGAAGTATCGCCCAATATGCCAGAAGTCACCATGGAAGATCTACAGGTCGGTGATCCCGAAGTGAACACTCCCGAGCAGATCGATCAGCTAAAGAAGATCATCTGGAAAAGGCGCCACTTACTAATGGGGAAAGGTAACGCCCTACCCCCAGCCGCATTCGGAGCTGTTTGTGATATAGACGTGGGAAATGCGAGGCCGATCGCTCAGCGTTGTCGTAAAGTTGCACCTCAATACCGGGAAAAGTTATCCGATTTGATCAAGGGTTTGCTGAGTACAAAAATCATCCGACCATCAACATCGCAGTGGGCATCACCGATCGTGATTGTGATAAGAAGAATGGGGTTGATATTCGATTGTGTATCGACTATAGAATGGTGAATCGCCTCACGAAGTTGATGGTCTATCCGATGCCCCTGATCAATGATTTATTAGAAGATCTGGATAAAGTTTTATGGTTTTGTTCGCTGGATATGGCTAGTGGTTTCTGGGTGGTTTCGATGACCGATCGCGCTCGAGAGATCTCGGCTTTCGTTACACCTTTCGGACTTTTTGAATGGAATCGGATGCCGTTTGGATTAAAGAATGCCCCACAGATCTATCAGAGATTGATCGACAATGCTCTCTATGGATATTTCCAGATCAGCGCTGATCGGGAAGCCACCGATCTACATGATGTGTTTACGGAAGGTGAACCAGACCAAGATCAGGGCCGATCAGTGTTGGGAAGGCGATCATATATAGATGACATCTTGGTCACAGCAACATCCTGGGATATGCTATGCGATAAGGTCGAACGACTCCTGAACACCTGCGAGCGCTGGAATTTATCGATCAGTGTGGTCAAGAGTTTCTGGGGTCAACCCAAGGTCGCTTACCTCGGCCATAACGTGTCAATCCAAGGTTTGGAAGCAAACCCGAAAGATCTGGCTGCTCTCAGCAACCTACCTTTCCCCCGATCACTGAAGGTCATGCAATCCTTCCTCGGATCTCTGAATTATTATAGCAGATTTATCGAAGACTTCTCGATTTACGCCGCTATACTATATGAACTGAAGGAAGTGGATTATCATGGGCTACGAGAACGTGATCGGGTAGGAAGATCACCAATTGAGACTGATCACGAAGTTGAAGTTACTGAAATGGATCTCAAGACTGGATCACTGATCGATCGAACTGATCCAGGGTCAGAGGACCATATGAAGCGAGCTATGGTAGCTTTCAGTATGTTGAAGGCGAAGATGATCTCGACGCCGATACTGAAACATTTCGATCCGGAGAAGATTCCCGTGGTGATTCTATACGCCAGTAAATGGGCAATATCGGCCGGACTGGTCCAAGATCACGACGGAATTTATTGCCCGGTGACGTTCACAAGCCGAACATTAAAACCGAACGAAGTTAACTATGGTATTGTGGATAAGGAAGTGCTAGCATTATTACGTGTGTTGGATGTTTGCTACTCTATGCTGGTAACTAGATCAATTAAGGTATTATCAAAGCGATCTAGTTTGGCGTGGTTACTATCCGCGAGTGGTTTAGATGGAAGACTGGGGCGATGGGCAGCGGTGTTATCTCAGTGGACCTTGGAGATCATCAAGTGCACCAAGGGCGAAGAAGAAATTCTTGGAACACTAGCAGCCAGCATCACGCCCCGATCGGAAGTCGATGAAGCCCTGATCGAGGTCGCTCCTCGGAAGCAACCACGAGAATCGATCACTATACCCCCACCGATCGTCGGCTCGGAGGAAAATCTGATCGTTGTAAGTTTCGACGGATCAGCGAGTGTGAAGAAAGGCGTGGGGGCGTATAGCGCGTTGTTGTGGAAATTGCCAGAATGGACTGTTATATCTGCTGGTTCAGACTATACTCCGGGTATCACGGTCAATGAAGCCGAATATCGTGGTCTGCTGCTAGGTTTGGATCTCTTGCAAGAGCAAAAGATCGGAAGAGTAATCATATGCGGAGATTCAAACCTGGTAATTCGGCAGATCACTGGAGAGATCGATTGCAAAGCACCGCGTTTGAAGCTGCTGAACGATCGCGTTATGAAAGCTTTACGTGGATGGCCAAGGCATGATCTTTTACATGTGAAACGTGATTGGAATCGGAGTGCAGATCACCTAGACACTACGGCCATGCGTGATCAGACCGGATCAATAGTTACTGATCAAACATTGCTGGAGGAACTGGTGGAGATCAATAGGCTGCCTGAGCTGATTCGTGTGGAAGATGAAAAGGAAGCAGCCCAGATCTCGATCATGACGAGATCGCGAACCAGATCACCACCTAACAGATCACTCTCTCGACAAAGCTTAACAGAAGAGATAATACAGGAGTCTCAATAGTCTGGGTTACACATTGTGACAGATCAGCCAAAAATGGTCGAACAGGTGGAGATCTAGGTGGTTGAGCTGGTTCAGAGTCAATGGATATATATATAATGCACGAGAACTACATTTGCATATATGTGAACGATCGATATACAAGATGGAGACAATATTGGTACCTGGATATGAATTGTGGATATGGAATGTGAAAGTTATCAAGAAGTTGTCGTGATATATTGATGGTTATGGAAAGAACGAAACGGAAGATGGTTATCACGACAATCACGGACCATACTTCGTGCGCAGACGAGAAACCGTAAACGCCGGATGATGCATGGGGCCTGATCGGTATTGGTTCCGCCAGGGTTCTTGGTGATCGGCAAAGATCAAGACATCACGCAACGTGCCGATCGGAGTCAGGTGCCCATAACAAGGATACCACTCCCCGCCGTCGGCCTTGATACCTCGCGCTTCCGCTCGGTGAACAGGCAAAGTCGTTGTGATGGTGGTCCAGCGAGTTTTCGAAGTGATTTCGGGCTGATCGCCCCGATCACTACCCGATCACTCGGCTGATCGCTTTGCCGATGATGGTCGGGGCTGATCAGCCCCAAACCGGCGTTTATACAGCTGATCACGCTTCATGGTCAAACTTTGAACGTGACTTGTCATGTCCTGCAGATCTTGATCAAGTTTGTTGCGATCTTATCGTAGAGCCGACAGCTGGCTAGCCTGATCGGCAGAATTACGTTCCAGGGTATCGATTACGACCCGGCGGTCGAATAATTCGTCATTAAGCGCCCGATTGGTATCATATAGGTAGATCAACTCGGGAATTGCGCTTCGGATTTCCAACCGTAGTCGGCAAGCTTCCATGGACCCCAACGTGAGTGGACCAGATCCCTCCACTAGACGAGCGAGCTGTTCCAAGAAACTGACAGGGCGATCTGAGGAGGGTCGAGCGGGAAGACTCCAAGGCAGACGATACGAAGTCAGGGTCGTCGTTGGACGGATGAGACTGGTCGTGATCGGTGCCGTGGTCGTGATCGGGGTGGTCGCTGGATCAGCCGAACTTGAACTGGGAGGTGAGTCGGTGATCGGAAGGGCAGCCGAAGATGGCGAAGAAGGAAGAGAAGATCGTCTCGAGTCAGCCATGGTAGTCGCCAAAGAGGAAATTTGGAAATGAATGAGTCGAACTGCAGTCGTTGCGCGGCTGCAGTTAGTCTCAGGGGCGGCTGTGGTAAAGCGATCAGAAAAATGTTGAGAATGAGGTGGACCACACATGGCCGTTGATTGGTGACGATGGAACACCCATCAACATGAGACAGTTGATGGGTGGGAAAGGCCGATCGCATATACGACGAAAAGGTGGGTATTCGCGATGTGAAGAAATCAGCCAAGTACTGTTACTACGCCCAGTCCCAGACACTGATGGAACGGTGGAGATCACGATCGCGATCGTGATCACGATTACTAGGTGTGGATGTATAACGAGTTGAAAATACAGCAACTGGTGACATGACGCATCAGGGACAGCCATCTAGCCGATCTATGAAAAGTGCAGCTGTTGAAGTTGATTTTAACACGAAGTTTCGGCCCGATCGGCCGAACCAACTGATTATGCCCCAAGATATGGAGATCAGATGTGGAATGGAATGGGGCATGTGGAATGGCGTGTCGTGTGAGTGATTTCAAGTCAAGGCAAGTGATGATGACCGGTGGATTTTCCCAGGAATCGCGTGAGAAGACCCGATAAGGCCCGATCAGTCCCGATCGGCTGAAATCGATGTGATACGGTTACCCCGACAGGGGGTGGAGGTCAGAAGTATGGCTGAGTGGGCGAATAAAGTCGTTGTGATGGTGACCCAGAGAGTTTCCGAAGTGATCAAGGGCTGATCGCCCTGATCACTGCCTGATCACTCGGCTGATCGCTATGCCGATCGTGATCGGGGCTGATCAGCCTCAAACCGGCGTCCAGACGCGAAGGCAGGTGAAGTTCTCAATTAAGTCGGGCTGGATATGAAGTGAACAAGTGTCAGAAGGGCAGATCTCAAGTGGTTTCCAAGTCGTTTATCGAAGATCGGGATGGGTTGAAGATCTTTATAGGAGTCGGGTCGTGATCAGGGCAGAAGTGGTACAGATCAGCTTGAAGGTGCAGCTAGGATGGGCAAGGTGGTGCTATGCAACCGTGCGACGAAGTGAATAGGTTTGAAGTATAAATCAGGCATGAGTTGGTGTATGACACACTAGGTATAGGACATTGCATATATAATAACAGGTTTTGATTTCCCCCCTAAGCAAAGAGTCGCTCCGCCACGTGTTGCGGTCATTGGGAGCACAGGGTTGACTAGTCCCCTCTTGCTCAACTAATTCCCGGTTAAGACGCGCTTAGACGCATTTTGCCTTACCGGAAGACCCCCGACGGGTTTGTTTAGGTGATCGAACCTCACCCTCAACGCACACGTGTTTGGAACACGTCATTAATATTGGAAAAGGTTTTGTGGAGATAACGTTTGTGGATTACTGTGGAAGATCGTGGTTTGATCGCGTTTTCTTGGTTTCTTATTATCTCTCTCATTGGCTGGCCTGATCGGACGAACTTTCCCGATCAGTGCCTAGATACTGATTAAGTATCGACCCCAACCCGTTCTCCGGTGAAGATTTCCACCCGAGGACACCCCCCGTCTCGAGAAGGTCATCCCTCCGACCTGATCAAGATCATCGTTTTCGTCACCGAGTCCACCTAAGTGAGTGTAACCACCCCCGATCAACGGGTACACAAGGGGAGATGAAGATAAACATAGATCCTGACGCGCATGAAGACCGGCCAGATGACCGGGAGGATCAGATCAGTCACCATAATGGTGATTCATCTGATTCTGATGCTGATCAGGATCGACGGAGTACCCCCTCCGATAGTCGGTCGTCCGGGCCAGTGGGTATCCGGATTCCGCACAAGACTTCGGTCATGGATTTGGAAATCGGCTCCACCACAATGGTGCGCGTGCCCGGATCACTTGGTGACTCAGGATATCACAGTGATTCCTTTGATGATGAAAAAGATGTGAAAATCAAAGTGGAGGAAACTTTTTCGGGTGTATTGGAGGAAGGCGTATCGCCTCCGATGCTGTCCATATCTAAAGGAAGCGATGGTCGACCTGGTCTGGTGGAGTGCCAGGTCGAAATTAAAGATGAAACAACTCCCCACATGGCCCCGATCGGGGCCGATCTGGGTTATAGTAAAATTAACTATAACCCGGGAAAGGATCGAGGTGCTAACCTCGATCCTATGCATAAGAAGAAAATGGAAAAAGAAAGAAAAAACATGGGGGCGGATCAGTGTGATCCACCTAAAAAATATGTGAAACCTAAACCGAAGATCTTCGAGGAAGACGAAGAGAAGACCGAACCAGCCGAGAAGACCACTGTTCAAGATGTGGAACGACTGTTCTATCTTCGAGAGTTTCACAAGTCCCTGGCTACCAACCGAGTGATGAAGATCATTAAACCTAAGATCATCGGGAAGCTTGAAGGTCGGGCGACCAGGCCGGTTATCACAGGCAGTCAACTTGATCTGATCAGGAACCTCTTGGCGCAGATCGACGAAGTTGGTTTCACTACTGGTGCTTTCGACGCGAATATGCTGTTCGATCTGGACCAAGGGACGATCAGAGAAGCTATGACAACTCTGTATGATCACCTTGCCTCGTTACTCGGGGCGAACCCCGTGGTTCAGTCGCCGATCGCGGATCCTTCACACCGATCGCAGTTGGTTGAATATCCTATGGATATTGAGTCAATATATCAATCGTCGTCACAATCTGGAGCGGACTCCACCGACTCCTCGGTTGGAATAACACGTATGACGTTGGGCCCGAAAGGGATCAAGCAGATTGACCCCAAGATCGAGTCGCAGAACAGGAAAAGGAAGCCTGAACCTGGTCGAGTCGGATCAGATGATAGTTTTGAAGATGCTCAAGAAGTTCCGCAGAACAATTCGACTCCCAACAGTAACTCTACCAACATACCGGAGGTCCCAGAGCAAATGAGAACCATGTTCGCGACTATGATGAACCGATTTGCGAGTGAACAATACGGATTACCTCAGTACACACCTGGGCAAGGACAACCATGGCGATCAGCATCGAACATGAATCAATCCGCTGAGAAACCGATCAAGAAACCCGTGGACGTGGATATGGAATCGGTCCGATCAGCCGGAATTGTTCGATCGATATGCCAGGCCGGTCACCAAGATCGATTTCACAGATCACCCCCACGTAGTGATGTGGACATGGAGTCAGAAGGCGAGATCAGTCAGCATTTTGATCCGGATGATCTGGACATTGAGATGCCTCGTAGGGCGAATATGGCCTCCGCGCAGGCATTTGACAGTGATTCCGGAACGATCACTCGAGTGCGAATGTCGGCGATCTCGGAATTAAAAGATTTCACCGGCAAGGATATGGATGATGATCAGGCTAGAGCTTGGTTGAGTCGGACTAAATCAGCCTTTTTGAGAGACAAGACACCGGAAGGTGAAAGATGTCTGATCTTCGCTGATCTAATGAAAGGTCCGGCCAAGAACTGGCTTAAGCAACTGAGCCGAGAAGTGCGTTTGAAGTGGCCTCGATTGTGTGAAGAATTTGAAGAGCAATATTGCAACTCGGGGGTGTCTGTCGCGAGACAGTATTACCACATGAAGAAAAGATCCGACGAGACGCCGATCGAATACTTACATCGGCTGAATGTTGCTGGTCTACGCGCGAAAATGCCGATCAAGGACCCACGACACCCGGATATAGCTCGCGAGCATGTCGAACACTTTATTGGCACTCTGGATAATCGTGATCTGGCTGATCAGCTAACCCTACTCCGTATAAAGGATTCGGAGCAATTGGAACTGACTCTGAGGACGCTGCAGCGAGCCAAAAGTCGACAGCCCAAGGTCGAGGTAGGATCGAACCGGTACCGGTCAAAGCCACACCCTGATCAGGGCAAGATACCGGCAGCACGACCAGCCAGAGCAATTCGAATGATCGCGAAGGAATCAGACAGTTCGGGTTCGGAGGAGGAAAGTGGTCAGTCGAGTCTGAGCTCGGACGAGGAACAGTACCGTCATATCTTTACGACGGAACCAGTGTATCGCCCGAGATCATCGGCTAATGGCATGGATGGACGAAAACCTGGTGGGGTTCAACCTGATCAGGACCGATCTCGTAAGAAATGTGTGCATTGTGGGTCGACCAAACATGGAGATCGTGATTGTTGGAAAAGAATTACGTGTGGGAAATGTGATCGTAAAGGTCACCCTTCTGTTCATTGTTTTTTCGTATGCAAAACTTGTGGAAAGCTTCATGACGCCGGTGCCTGCCCTATTGAAGATTTTTTTAATCTGATGCGCAAGTGGTAAGTGCCGACTAAACATGCTGGTATGCTTCCACCAGATGTTGAGAAGATGTTAAACTAGATCGCTCGCCAGGTTGGAATCTGGTTCGAGCCGAGCGATCTACGTTCTGCATTTATGCATATGTCGGTAGCGGAGATAACTTTGAGGAAAAGAAGATAACCGACAATACATGTTCTAATTCAAATTGCATCGATCGATGTCCGATCCACAGTCTCAGAGTGGATGAATATTCCCGATCGGACGTGATCATGGAGTTGGATCTACTGCCCGGTGAATCCCGAGGATACTGGAAGTATCACTCTCCCTACAAGTGGTTTAAACAAGCGAAAGCTAATGGACAGATCAACAATGAAAAATCCACTATTCTATTTGACTCTGGGGCAGAAGTCTCGATCATCGACTCCGCCTTTGCTCGTAAGGTGGGATGTCGTATAGACAGTACCCAGAGGCAAGAATGTGTTGGGATCGGCGAAAGTTCATACATGACGGAAGGACGATCACGTGTTAAGATCACCTTGGCAGGATCCCTGGTCTACTATTTTAACGATTGGGTTGGCCGGTTAGCCGGTCAAGACGCGATACTGGGGATGGATTTTATGGTACCAGCCGGTATACGACTTGACCTGTCTCATGGAACCCTGACTCTGCCGGATGAGGTGCAGATTCAGTTATCTGGCCGACGACCTTTGTATGGTACTCATGTACGGATGTTAAAAATGGGTCAGTACGAGAACATTGGGGTGTCCCGATCAGTCGATGTCATGATTTGGTCGAGTGATCGGCAACAGAAATTGTGGCTGACCCGTGGTGAACGATGGGTACCAACGTTCGTTAAAGGTATCGGCCGATCAAGCTATATCAGGGTCACGAATATATCCGATCAGCCGCTGATCGTCCACGAAGACATGATCTTAGGGATGTGGCTACCCGAGGGGAAAGTACCTCGACAGATCGGGTATGTCTCAGTGGGATCACGAAGATACATTGAATGGCAGAATATGGATTATCAGGCCACCACGGACCTGATCAGTGACGAAGACTTAGCGGATGAAGATACTTCACCTATGGTCGAGAAGCCGGAATATTCTACGCCGACCAAGTTGCTGATCAGGAGACCACCGATCGAAGCGACAGGGGAAAGACGGGTAAAAAAAGGTCCACAAATATTGAGTATTATTAGACCCGGTTCACCGAAGACAGCGGATCCAGAGAGCGAAAACGACGGTGAGGAGTTCAGGAACGATCATGAGAAGGAAAAGGAAGATGAATCTGCCGAAGTCATTACGGAGGAAAAGTGAACCCGAAGTAGATCACCAGTCGGATGACTTACAAGGGGCGACTCAAGATGATACCGATCAGGAAAAGGCAGATCAGGTAGATGAACAAGTGTGTATACATGAAGGTGGTGATAAGTACATTGAAGGTATCGAAAAGCAGATGGCCGTTTTGCCGGAAGTATCGCCCAATATGCCAGAAGTCACCATGGAAGATCTACAGGTCAGTGATCCCAAAGTGAACACTCCCGAGCAGATCGATCAGTTGAAGAAGATCATCTGGAAGAGGCGTCACTTGCTGATGGGGAAAGGTAACGCCCTACCCCCGGCCGCGTTCGGAGCTGTCTGTGATATAGACGTGGGAAATGCAAGACCGATCGCTCAGCGTTGTCGTAAAGTTGCACCTCAATACCGGGAAAAGTTATCCGATTTGATCAAGGGTTTGCTAAGTACAAAGATCATCCGACCATCAACATCGCAGTGGGCATCACCGATCGTGATGTGATTAAGAAGAATGGGGTTGATATTCGATTGTGTATCGACTACAGAATGGTGAATCGCCTCACGAAGTTGATGGTCTACCCGATGCCCCTGATCAACGATTTACTAGAAGATCTGGATAAAGTTTTATGGTTTTGTTCGCTGGATATGGCTAGTGGTTTCTGGGTGGTTTCGATGACTGATCGTGCTCGTGAGATCTCGGCTTTCGTTACACCTTTCGGACTTTTTGAATGGAATCGGATGCCGTTTGGATTAAGGAATGCCCCACAGATCTATCAGAGATTGATCGACAATGCTCTCTATGGATATTTCCAGATCAGTGCTGATCGGGAAGCCACCGATCTACATGATGTGTTTACGGAGGGTGAACCGGACCAAGATCAGGGCCGATCAGTGTTGGGAAGGCGATCATATATAGATGACATCTTGGTCACAGCAACATCCTGGGATATGCTATGCGATAAGGTCGAACGACTCGTGAACACCTGCGAGCGCTGGAATTTATCGATCAGTGTGGTCAAGAGTTTCTGGGGTCAACCCAAGGTCGCTTACCTCGGCCATAACGTGTCGATCCAAGGTTTGGAAGCAAACCCGAAAGATCTGGCTGCTCTCAGTAACTTACCTTTTCCCCGATCACTGAAGGCCATGCAATCCTTTCTCGGATCTCTGAATTATTATAGCCGATTTATCGAAGACTTCTCGATTTACGCCGCTATACTATATGAACTGAAGGAGGTTGATTATCATGGGCTACGAGAACGTGATCGGGTAGGAGGATCACCAATTGAGACTGATCACGAAGTTGAAGTTACTGAAACGGATCTCAAGACTGGATCACTGATTGATCGAACTGTGCCAGGGTCAGAGGACCACATGAATCGAGCTATGGTAGCCTTCAGTATGTTAAAGGCGAAGATGATCTCGACGCCGATACTGAAACACTTCGATCCGGAGAAGATTCCCGTGGTGATCTTATATGCCAGTAAATGGGCAATATCAGCCGCACTGGTCCAAGATCACGATGGAGTCTATTGCCCAGTGACGTTCACAAGCCGAACATTAAAACCGAATGAAGTCAACTATGGTATTGTGGATAAGGAGGTGCTAGCATTATTACGTGTATTGGATGTCTGCTACTCTATGCTGGTAACTAGATCAATTAAGGTATTATCCAGGCGATCTTGTTTGGCGTGGTTACTGTCCGCGAGTGGTTTAGATGGAAGACTGGGGCGATGGGCAGCGGTGTTATCTCAGTGGACCTTGGAGATCATCAAGTGCACCAAGGGCGAAGAAGAAATTTTTGGAACACTGGCTGCCAGCATCACGCCCCGATCAGAAGTCGATGAAGCCCTGATCGAGGTCGCTCCTCGGAAGCAACCACGTGAATCGATCACTATACCCCCACCGATCGTCGGCTCGGAGGAAGATCTGATCGTTGTAAGTTTCGACGGATCAGCGAGTGTGAAGAAAGGCGTAGGGGCGTATAGTGCGCTGTTATGGAAACTGCCTGAATGGACTGTTATATCGGCCGGTTCAGATTATACTCCAGGTATCACGGTCAATGAGGCTGAATATCGTGGTCTGCTGCTAGGTTTGGATCTCTTGCAAGAGCAAACGATCGGAAGAGTAATCATATGCGGAGATTCAAACCTGGTAATTCGGCAGATCACTGGAGAGATCGATTGCAAAGCACCGCGTTTGAAGTTGCTGAATGATCGCGTTATGAAAGCTTTACGTGGATGGCCAAGGCATGATCTTTTGCATGTGAAACGTGATTGGAATCGGAGTGCAGATCACCTAGCCACTATGGCCATGCGTGATCAGACCGGATCAATAGTTACTGATCAAGCATTGTTGGAGGAATTGGTGGAGATCAATAGGCTGCCTGAGCTGATTCGTGTGGAAGATGAAAAGGAAGCAGCCCAGATCTCGATCATGACGAGATCGCGAACCAGATCACCACCTAACAGATCACTCTCTCGAGAAAGCCTACAGAGGAAATAGTACAGGAGATGCGGATCGAAAGAATTCTCAAGGCACAAGACGAGGAAAAATGGATCGTTGATTTGAAGGCGTTTCTAAAGGGTGATCTGGAGAAGCTGAGCCAGGGTGATGCAAAAGATTGTGCTAAGATCGCGTCCAACTATGAGATCGACGAAAATGATCTATTGTTTTACTATGTTCAAGCTGATCAGGCCGATGCAGATCTGGACCGATCAGCAAGGCTCGTGATCCCGGAGACTTTACAAGCTGATATCTTACACCATTATCACTTCAGTTTAGAGGGTGGCCACCAGGGCGTAGGTCGAACGTATCACATGATTCGCATACATTTTCATTGGAGAGGCTTATATCGAAGTATACAAAAGTTTGTCGGGACATGTACGGATTGCGAAACCGGAAAAGGTATGCCAAACATCCGGGGTAGATCACCTGGAAATATCCAGGCGACCTACCCTTTCCAAGTGATAGCGATGGATCACATACCGTCCCTGCCAAAATCGTTCAAGGGCAACACAGAGTTGCTGATCTGGATTGATCTGTTCACGGGATTGGTGATCGCGAAAGCGGGATCTACCCGAACAGCCCAACAAGTCGCTTGCAGTTACGAATAATGTGTTTTTCGGCGGTTTGGAGCCAGTGAAGTGATCAGGCATGATCGCGAACCAGGTTTCATGGCCGAAGTTTTCCGATCATTCAATCAGATGCTTGGCCAGAAACAGAGCGCGACCATGGCATACCGTCCGCAGGCGAACGGTAAGGCCGAACGTATGGTACAGACGCTAACCAGAGCTATCAAGATGTATGTCGCGGACTCCGCTCAACAAGATTGGGATGAATATGCGGAGAGACTGGTGTTTGCGTTGAATTCCTCTTTCGATCGGATCAGGGGGGATACTCCTTTCTACCTGGCGTATGGTTGGGACCCCCGATCTACCATCGAGTCGGTGATCCCTGTTGGATGCACCCGAGGTCGAGATCGCGAAGCTCGTCGATGGCGTATGGGACTCCAGCGTCACTACCAACATGCGCGGGAGCAAGTCAACGAACGATTGCGGAGGGCCATCCAAGAAAGAGCTGATCGGAACAATGATCAGGCCGATTCGCATAATATCGAGTCGGGATCAAGGGTTTGGCTTTACTTGGATCGCGTGAAAGAAGGATACGCCAAGAAGTTAGCACATCTGTGGCATGGACCGTTCCGTATATCCGAACTGATCGGTGATCATGCCGCCCGGTTGATTACTGCTGGTACCGATTACGGAATTTTCCCGATCGTCCATTTGTCGAAGATGAAACTGGATCGGGAATACCCCGATCGGCCCAAAACCAGGCTGTCATGCGATGATCAGCCAAGGTTTGACTTCGACGAAGCTCTCTTGCCAGAAGACAGTTGGGAAAGAACGTTGGACCAGAACGAATTTGAAGTGGAAAAGATTTTGGATACCCGATCAGGCAAGAGGACCCGATTTGGTCGGACCCATCGTGATTACTTGGTTTGGTGGAAGGGTTATGACGATCCCGAGTGGGTAGATGAACGTGATCTGAACTGTGGAGTTCTATTAAGAGAATTTGAACGTGATCGGGTGAGACGAAATCGATTTGGAGTGATGCAAACCCACGAAGAGGGCAACCAGGAATCTCAATAGCCTGGGTTGACACATTGTGACAGATCAGCCAAAGGTAATGGTCGAACAAGTGGAGATCAGGGTGGTTGAGCTGGTTCAGAGTCAATGGATATATATATACATATAATGCACGAGAACTACATTTGCATACATGTGAACGATCGATATACAAGGTGGAGGCAATAGTGGGACCTGAATATGAAGTGTGGATACGGAACGTGAAAGTTATCAAGAAACTGTCGTGATATATTGATGATTATGGAAAGAACGAAACGAAGGCTGGTTTTCACGACAATCACGGGCCATACTTCGTGCGCAGACAGAAACCGTGAACGCCGGATGATCCATGGGGCTTGATCGGTACTGGTTCTGCCAAGGCTCTTGGTGATCGGTAAAGATCAGGGCATCACGCAACGTGCCGATCGGAGTTGGATGTCCATAACCGGGATACCACTCCCCGCCGTCAGCCTTGAGTCCTCGCGATCCCGCCCGACGAACAGGTAGATGCAGCACGGCAGGAAACAGGAAAACGTCCAGATCGCACTCGCCGTGTTGAATCCCGTTGACCATATGGTCGCAGATCGCGGCCCAGGCAGCCCCGGCTTTTGTGCGTCGACGCTTGCGAGCATGATGGTAATGCTCAATCCACGCGTCCTTGCGCATCGTCGCCGTGATCGGGAAATGGTGGGTCGCCTCCCATATTGCTTGAACATGCTCTTGATAATACAGGGCCAGACGTCCTTGTAGATCGACAAACCGGGGGCGATTGGGAAACGCCAGCCCGGGCATAGGCGTCATGAGGATATCCCAAGGTGCTGAGTCGATCAGAAGCTCGATAGCGCCTCTGGTCAGCACACCCGGTTGCCACTGCTTGTCCTAGGGTGCCGACGATCTAGTTGGAAAGATACATCCTGGCGGACGGGACCACAAGCGAGGGACGAGTTTGTGCCTCACCGCAAGAACCTGAGGCGTCAGATCCCATACCTGATCGGCACTCCAAGGTTTTCGAGTTGCCATGTGAGCAGGAGTCGGTTTGCCCTGCATGACGACGTATAGATCCATGAACGTTTGGTTCGGATTATAGCTATCGTCGTCCTGCTCGATCGACAACTGGCTCGCCGGGATGAAGACGCCCGTGAAATTAGTGGTCGGGCGATCACCGTCGTATTGACGGGTGGAGGAACGCTGGGAACAGCCGAAGCCGGTTGCCTCTCCTCAAGATCATCTTCGTCCTCGCCATCAGAGTCAAGTAAAGCGACGACCTGGGTCAGCGAAGTTACGCCTGAAAGGGTCGCCACTGGAGCTCGACGACCAGCACTGTGCGATCGGGCCAGAACAGATAGCGTCCTCTCGTCCAGATCAGTCGTCGCATCGTCCGAATCAACAATAAGACGAGAGCGCTTGGCGGGAGCCATCTTCTTCTTCTCCGAGCTGGCCCGTTTACGCTTCGCAGAACTCAAGATCGAGGAGACTGATCTCGAGGTTGGCGGTAAACGGGGTGGAGTAGACGCAGAAGCCGCTGCAGTGCTGATCACGGGCTGATCAGCACTATGGGCCGGCAAGGAAGCGACGGAGGATGCGGGTGATGGCGGGGCAGACTCGGGAGACTGTGGAGGTGTTCCAGACGGAGTAAAGGAGCTGATCAGCTCAGGAAGTCGTTGCAAATCCGTACGAACTGACTCCGAATCGGTGTTCGAGTTGGTCCACCTCTCCATAGTCTGCACCGCAACGTTCCTCAAGTCGGCGTTATGCTGGAGCCAGGCGCGATCATCGAGCTCTAGGGTTTCAAGTTTAACCCGAGCAAGATTAAGCTCGCGCCGGCAATCTTCAGCTTCTTTCCGACTCTCGCACAACCTTTTCTGTATGTTGGCGCGGCCGATGCGAGAATCGGAAAGTTGCTTTACCAGGAGCTGGACCTGCTCATCCGAGTAGCGAACCTCGACTTCCCGACGCTCTACGTCCTCGGCAGTGCGGATCTTGTCGCAAAGCAGCTGATCACGGTCGAGACGGTGATCATCGAGCCGTTGTAGATGATCCACCATCTCGACCATCGAGCCTTTCATTGCCTCAA
>MIQA02000619.1:0-90255 GCA_001887855.2 Sclerospora graminicola | reverse complement strand
CTTACTTGCTTAGAAAGTTTGTCTTGCAAGCCCAGATCCTCACTCTACCTTTGCTGGGTAGGTGGGGTCAATGCGACAAAATCGGGACTGTACCCTGTTGTAGTCATAACTTTTCTCCTATTTATAATCTGTCGCAAAAAAAATATTGGGTAAAAGACCAACTAATCAGAATTTTTTATAGCCATTTATCTATCGCTAATGGGCTAATGCATCAAAAATATTAACCCTTTCTGTTCGCGTCTCGCAAAAGTACGAAATGCCAATTTGGGGCCGCTTTTTTATATGAGTTTTTGTATCACCTTTACCACACCTATCCCTTTTAATATTAGCAAAAACAAATCTACCAATCGGTACGCTGTCATTTTGTTTATTTCTACCAATTGGTACGCTGAAATATTTTTTGTCAACGCTTATTGGGCAAAACCAGGAGCGGCCTCAAATTGGCAGGAGGCCCCAAATTGGCAGTTTACCTTACCATATTTTTGAACTAAAGGGTATTTTGGCACTGTAACTTTTACGTTACATTTCATAGGCTACAAATACGAAGTATCGACGTAACATCACAAGAAGGACGCGACGAAGGGCGCGGCGGCTACGGACGTCAATAATAGAAAACACATGTTATAGATTAGGAATAATCACTTTTCTATACTAAACGAGTTATCTTGTTTAATTATCGCACTACTTGGTCGAACTACTTCCAGATCAAAGTGTAGCCATATCGCTTCAACTTTGCCCTACATTCAATCGCGCACAAAATACAAGAAGACAACGATCTCGAACATGATATGATTCCCAAAGGCAATGGAGTGAGCTGCAGTGACAAGTATAATGAAGAGAAACCGGCCACTCTGGGTCAACAAGGTGCCCAGATGGTCGATATGCTAAAGGGTATAATGAACGTCCTCGTCAAATTGGAATCAAGTCAATTTCACCCAGGGACAACTAACTCTATGTGTCTTGGTACAAGGATGACAATGACATCGCTCGAAAGGACACCCGAAGAAAACCAGTGAGCATGGAGCATTTCGTTGACAATGAATAGAATTTTGGTGAACCAAACATTATGAGGAATGAACAACCACCCATGCAACAAAATGCGCAACCATGTTCAAAACGCCTTCGGCATGCGAATGGAAGCTTTCCATCAGAACATTTGATGGAACCGAAGTTTATAAAGGTCTTGGAGCTTGTTTCAAGCGATGGGGCACGAGATTCATCCAACAGTCGCAATAGCAGAATCTGCTTGCGGATACATTTGGTAGGAGGACATAAAGATCGATATGCTCGGTTAATACCTCAGCGGCACGGCTAAGAAATAGTACATTCGACAAGTTGACGCTTGGTGGAACGGGTCACCGAGCCTAGTTCACATCATGAACAGGATGTTGAACGCCTTCAATACTACAATTACCCCAGCTCAATCCGTAAGATTGTTCAGCGCGTAAAAAACATCCAAGGCAGTCATGGAATGAGCAATTCTGGTCTATTGAAACCAGCGTAAACAATGCCGCAGTTGGGCAGGTGAGTCTGGACGATCCTGTGTAACCGAGGGGATCGGGCCGGTTTCAGTGACTGGGATTTATTTTTCTGCCCAATTAACATGCACATGGCCAACCGCAAGTAGAGAGAAAAGGGTATTCCGTCGGTGGTATCCGGGACTGGGCCCGACCCGAGGCACCTCCTCCAAGCATCGCTCAAGAAAATCGACAGACGAGACCCGTGGCACAACCAGTATCGAGTTGACCCCAACTGTCATTTGGGTCTCAAATGTAGCCCGACTCCGGCGTACGTTTCGCCAGAACACGTACGTGAAGAAACACCAGCCAATTTGTATCCGTTCGCTTTAATAGGCTTCATTCCACTAACATATTCAACTCGCAACCTTGTTCATCAACTCCATCATCAATATCGCGTTCAACATTCAATTTTCCTGTGTTGGCCCCCATACTCCACCACGTCATCCACATAAATCATCTTGCAGTATGTCACGACCCGGTAAGCATCTGTCCACTGGTCCATTTCTGAACGGTTCGGCTTCCATCCACCATCCGATTGGTCAAAATAATTGACCGAGTCAGCTTCCGTCCACTATTTGATTGGTCTAAAATGTAGTTGAGTCTACATGACCCCGAATTAGTTTCGACTTGCCCGCTGATGTCAAATTCCCTGATTGTTCATTATCCAGTTCGTCTTCCCAGATTCGCTCATCCTGATCCTTCCACTGCACCTGGAACTTCCTGTCAGTCCGCCCGTATCGGGTCTTTCGACCCGACCTTACATCCAAAAACTTTTCGACCTCATATTCGTCTTGGTCCAGTGGCCGACCCCAGCTGTCTTCGGGCAGCAGGGTTTCACTGTTCACTTGATTCGAGACGAATTTTCTGTCGATTCGGGAAAGTATTGACCAACTTCAACTTTGCTATTGGGAAAACATTGTAGTCGGTGCCCACTGTGATCAATTAAACAGCCTGGCCTCCGACCGCCCTAAACGGTAAGCCAGCTTCCGGGCATATCCCTCTTTGATCAACCAAACCCTAGAGCCAGCCTCTATCCCATTTGGGCTGGCCTGGTCGTTAGTCCGGTCAGCGCGGTGTTAAATGGCATTCCGGAGGCGCTCGTTGCCCTGCTCGCGAGCGAGCAGGTAATGGCGGTGCACTTCATCCTCCAGCGACGAGCACTTTGATTACGGTTTCTTGTCCACCCGACTGGGATTGTAATTGATTGATTGTAAGACAAATTGATAGCGAAGACCAGTCTTTCGCCGTATTCGTCCCAGTCTTGGTGGTCGGTCTCTACCACATACATCTTGATGACCCGGGTCAGTGTCTGCACCATCAGTTTGGCCTTTCCATATGCCTGTGGACGATATTCCATCGTGACACTCTGTTTCTGTCCAACATTTTATTTAAAGCTCTGAACACATCCTCCATGAATTCTGGTTCTCGATTGGGTCTGATGCCTTCTCTACCCCCAAAAAGCATTGAGCTTCCTGCTGGACGGTGCGGGTGGAACTTTCCTTGGCTATGACCAGCCCAATAAACAGATCAGCCCAGATCAGCAATTCTGTATATCCATTTCGTGACTTGGGTAAGGATGGTCCATAGCAATGACTTGAAACGGGTAGTTCGCTTGTATATATCCAGTCGACCGCCCCTGGATGGTCGGCCGACCCTTCCTCGTTTCAAAATCGAGACGCATACGATCAGCTTTCCCGTTGCTCCGTTGGTTGTTTTCTTCTTTTACTTGCCGCATTACACTATTTCTGCAAAATTTGTCGATCGGCCGTCGGTTCTGAGGATATTACGTTGCAGTTGTATTGCCGCTCGAAATACGGTAGGAAATGCTCGAAACGTTTTGCAGCCATGTTCTTGGTTCGCGCAAGAAAATACCCTCATGAATGTTGATTTGAAATCCACGAAATTAATCATGTAACGATTTCCATATTTGTCCCTCGGAGTTATTGGGCCTTTGAGGTCGGAGCATATAACTTCTCCTATGCGATCGGTGTGGCGTTTCTTCCGCTGTCCTTCTTGGATGTGTTTGTTCTTGGAATGCTTGCCTTGTGCGCAAGTGAGGCAGTCTAATCGCTTTTTATCCGGTAATTTTATACCGACGCTTGGATATTTCGCCATTTTTTCAATTGATTCGAAGTTTAAATGTTCCCACTTTGCATGAAAATGCTATAAGGTGCCTTCTTGAACGTCCAAAGCTTCTTCTACTTCTTTATCGTCTTGCTCCAATATCGAAAACACTTGATGTGAAAAAAATTCTTGTCGGTTTGACGACCTTCAAGGATATCGTGAGTAACCTGTTAGTTTTTTCGACTTCTAAAATTGTTTTTTCTGTATCTCCATGAATCAACGCTCTATTCCATGATTGTAAGACATGTACCACTCTTTGCCTTCGAGCAACCCATACGAGATGATGTTCTTAGCCAGGTTCTGTACATAGTATACATTTTTCAGCCAAATTTTGTTTAAGTGTTTGTGATGAATTTTATCCCTTCCTTTTTCGTAACTTGCAACCTCGTTCCATCCACCTGAAAGCACGTGCTGTCTACTTCCTCATATTCTTAAAAGAAACTGTCAGCGTTGACAAGGTGCCACTGTCAAGTATCCATTTAGATTCGGCAATGTTTTGTCCATTTCCAAGAATACTTAGTGAAAAATCGACTTGTCTATCGGATTCTTTCGGCACTTCCACTCTTCGTGTCCTAATTTTCTTGCATTTTTTTTACAATGAAAAGTTCTTGGTTGTTTCATGTCGTGTTCAATAGCTTGTGCGAAATGACATAGCTCGACCTCCAACAACAAATTCACCGGCATGCCTGAAGTTCCTGAACAGATGCGGATTATGTTTACGTCCATGATGAACCGTTTTGTAGGTGGACAACATGGACCACACCAGTATGTACCTGGTCAGGGGCGATCATGGCAACCAAGGCCGAATATGGATCGACCAACGTCTAAAACAGCCCAAACCCGCGGACGTGGACATGTAATCAGCTCGATCGGCTGGATATGTCCGATCAATTTGTCAAACCAGCCATCAGGATCAATTAAATAAGTCACCCCCATCTAGTGATGTGGATATGGAATAAACGGGGGGTACCCGCCAAAATTTCGATCCGGATGACCTGGACATGGAGATGCCTCGTAAGGCAAATATGGATTCGGCACAGAAATTCAGCGGTGATTACGGAACGATCACCCGAGTCCGGATGCCGGAATTTACGGGAAAGAATATGGATGATGATGATCAGGCGAGAGCCTGGTTCAGTTGAAGGAAATCAGCTTTCTTGAGAGACAAGACGCTAGAAAGGGAGAGATGCTTGATATTCGCTGATCTAATGAAAGGTCCGGCCAAGAACTGGCTCAAGCGGTCAAGTCGAGATGCTCGATCGAGATGGCCTCAACTATGTGGTGAATTTGAGAAGCAATATTGCAACTTAGGGGTATTAGTCGCGAGACAATACTGCCACATGAAGAAAAGGTCGGATGAGACACCGATCGAATATCTACATCGTTTGAATGTGGCTAGTGTTGAGAGCCAAGATGCCGATTAAAGACCCAAAACATGTGAATGTGGTGTAGTCGCTCTCAGAAATTTCTTCTGAGATGCGAGCACCTACGGGGGGGGGGGGCGGATGACTGACTGTCGGAGGGGTACTCCGTCCATGCACGTCTTAGTCCGAGCCAAGATCAAGCTGGCTGGACCAGCCACTTCCATCACCTTGGTTGTGACGAGTGGGATGATCCATCTTGTGCAAGGTTCACCTTCTACTGGCGGTTACGCTCTCCTGGTTGACTCTAAAGCGAGAAGTTAAAATCCGGTTTAATAGGTGGACGAGGGTTAGGATTAGGGTTGCTCCTGGGCGGAAATCTTCACCGAGGAGCGGACTGGCGTTATAATGTTTTTTTTGTTTTGCTCGACATCTTGGGCGTCTTCAAAGCTGTTTTCTGACCCGACTCGACCTCTTCAGGTTTTCTTTTTCTGCTTTGTGGTTCGGTCTTGGAATCGAGCTGTCCGATTCCTTCGGACCTAACGTTATACGAGTTACCCCGACTGAAAGGTCAGTAGAATCCGGAACAGACGGAGCTGACCCATAGATCGAGTCATCATCTTTTGCGATATTGATCACCGGGCGTTCGATCAGCTGTAAGCGGTATGAGATATCAATCGGTGGTGATGGAGCTACGGGATTCACTCCGACCAACGATGCTAGGTGATGGTATACGTTACCATAGCTTCTTTATCGTCTCTCGATCTAGGGCAAACAACTTATTACCGTCAAAGACACCAGTAGTGATACCGACTTCTTTGATCTGACGAAGCAGGGTTCTGATCAGATCGAGCTGGCTACCGGAGGTGGTCGGTCTAGTTGCCCGACCTTCCAGCTTCCCGAGGATCGTGGGTTTGATGATTCTCATCACTCGATTGGTCGCCAGGAAGTTATGAAACTAACGAAGGTAAAACATGCGTTCGATATATTCATCGTGGTTTCCCTGCCGGTTTGATTTTTTCTTCATCCGAACATTTTCGGTTTAGGTTTCACATATTTATTAGGTGGATCATATTGATCCGCCCCCATATTTTTCTTATCTTTTCCGATTTTGTTATGCACGGGATGGTGGTCGGGATCTCGATCCTTTCCTGGATTATAGTGGTTTTACTATAACCTAGATTGGCTCTAGTCGGAGCCTTATGGAGAGTCGTTTCATCTTTAAATTCGACCTGGAACTCCACTGGACTAGGTTGACGATCACCTTTTTTAACCTTGGACAGCATCGGAGGCGATATGCCTTCCTCCATTACACTCAAAAACGTTTTTTCCACTTTGATCTTTACGTTTTTCTCCTCTTCAGACAAACCCCAGTGTTATTCAGAGTCACCAAGTGATCCGGGCACGCGCACCATTGTAATGGAGCCGATTTCCAAATCCATAACAGAAGTTGTGGGGGGGGGAGTCGTATTCTCACTGGCCCGGACGACCAATTGTCGGAGGGGTACTCCGTTGTTCCTGTCAGCATCAGAATCGGACGAACCATCACTAGTATGGCTGGCCCGATCCTCCCGGTCGAAAGACTGGTCATCAAGTGCAACAGAATCCAAATCCAACTTTATCACACCTTGTGTACCCATTGACATTCGGTGGTTACACTCACCCAGGCGGACTCTACATGAGGAAAACGTTCGGAATCAGGTCGGAGGAGGTGTTTTCTTCGGGACGGGATTGTTCTCTGGAGGAAATTTTCACCGAGAACAGATCAGGGGTGATATTACGTGCGAGTACGGGTCAGGATTTTTCAACGGACCGGACCAACCAATAAAACGAGATATAACCAGTAGCCACGAAAAATCACGATATAACCACGATCTTCCACAGTAAACCGCAACGTTATCTCCACAAAAACCCTTCCTTTTTTAAAACACGTGGGTGCGAGGGGTGAGGGTTGAAACCTTAAACAATCCCGTTGGGGGACTAACGGTAAGCCAAAATGCGTCTATGCGCGTCTTAATCGGGAATTTAGCTTAAAAAATTAGCTACAGGGGTCTAGTTAACCCTGTGCACCTAATGACCGCGACACGTGGCGGAGGGATTCTTTTCTTTAAAGTATGTCAAATTTTGTTTCTAAACTCAGCGTTTCTGATAACCTGAGAGTGCCAAGCAGCCGGAGACCCTTTTTTAAGCTCTACGCAGTCTGATCTACATTTTGGCGCAAAACAAATGGGGGGGGGCTAGAAAAATGTCCTCGATGCTGTCGACCACCGTTAAAATAAACTTGGTGTAAGAACTCGGGACAAAATGTCTTAGCAATCTTACAAACCAAAAAGACAACTTCCTTAAGGTTTTCCTGCGCAAACTATGTGAGGGTTTTCCTGCCAAAAAATCCTTTTTTATTCTCTGGGTACACAATTAGGGGCTTGCCGTGTAACGAAATTCCCATAATACCCAATCCGAAGACTGTGTTTAGGAAAGAAAAATGTCCTCGATGCTGCCGACCACTGTAAATAAAGAAATTGAGGCTTTGGAAGTGCCTTGGTAAAAATGTCGGCTATCATGTCCTTTGTATTGCAATACGTAATGGTGAACTGTTGTTGTTCTACCTTTTCTTGCACAAAGTGATAGCGTATATCGATATGCTTCGATCTACCGTGCAATTCAGGATTATTTGCAAGTTTAATGCAACTTCGTGAATTATTGTTGGCTTTGTGGATTGAAATCCAAGTTCACTTAGCAGGGTTTATAAAAATATTACGTCTGCATGAACGACAGAGTGATATAATCAGCGTTCGTTTGTGGATAAACAACAGTATGATGTTTTCGAGAAAGCCACGATATCGGGCTTTTACCAATCATTATCACAAAACCACCAATAGATCGTCGGGTATCTGAGCAGCTTGCATAGTTGGAGTCTGAAAAAGCAGTAAGACTGTCCGTGAGTTGATGGTAGTCTGCTGGATGGTTCCACCCAGAGTTGGTTCGTGGCTTGTTGTGCCATGCAGGTATCTGAAACCTCGAACTACTGCTTTCCAGTGTTCTCCTTCAGGGTTGGAGAGATATTGACTTACTTCTCTCATGTAGTTCGCAAGGTCAGGGCGAGTGGCTATCATAAGATACATGAGACTGCCGACTGCCTCGCGATATGGAATGTCTATCATATTCTCATCAGTTTCTGTTTGAGGGATCATGACACTAAACATTTTTATGCTGCGGTCAACTGGAGTAGTGACGGGATGTGTCACAATGTTTTTAAAGCGATACAGAACCTTAGTTGTATATTTCTCTTGTGAATGAAGTTTGTTCAGTCTTTGCGGTTCTGCTCTATGAACCACCCGAGCAAGTACTTCACCTCCCCTAAATCTGTCATATTGAACCTCTGCTTCTGGGCAGATTTAATTTCATTGAAGAGGGCAGGTGTTGGAGCGATGATCAGAAGATCGTCAACATAAACAGCAATATAGCATGTCAGATTTTGGAGCGATCCGACAACGACACATCGATCTTTGACGAGACGTCGGAATTTGATGCTCTCCAGGAATTTCGCGAGGGTTAGATACCACACACTCGGAGCCTGTTTGAGTCCATACGAGCATTTCTTGAGCTTGCACATTAAATGATCTTCTCCTGGGATTGTAAATCCTTCAGTTTGCTCCATATATTTTTTTTTATCAAGAAAACCATTGAGAAAAACAGTCTTCACATCCATTTGGTGGATTTCATATTTAAGGATTGCTGCAATAGTAAGAAGAAGACGAAGGACTTGCATTCCTAGCACAGGGGCAAACATTTCTGTGTAGTCAATACCAAACTGTTGGAGAGAACCTTTTATTACTAATCGAGCCTTAAATCGGTCTTTTTCGCCGTTGTCGTTGTATTTGACAACCCAGACCCATCGGTTCTTTCCTTCCGATGGACGAGGGATAAGTGTCTATGTGCCGTTGTCATCATGAGACTTGATCTCGGATTGAGCCAGTCTTCAGCATGAGAAGATGTCATAGCTTCGCGGAATGTACACGGCTCGGCAATATAGCGATTTGCTAGAAGAGTGTAGATGAGATTGGCCCGACGATGTTTGTCTGCAATATCCTCATAACTATTTAAAAGAGGAACGGATTTTTCAAGGAGAACGTCATTTAGTTGATCTATGTCATCAAACTTGCGCTTGATGCCTCGTTGGGATGGTTGTGTAATAAAACTATATGTTTGCTCGTTTCGGTGCAAAGCATCAGTGATGGAAGTGCCGGCTTGGATGCAGCACTCTCTGTAGGTTGATGAGTTACATTATAGGGTGTTGTTGGCAATATAATACGATCCGTATATGGGGTAGTTTCATTCCTATTAGGTCGTTCTAGCTCTGCTGATCAATTTGACCTATCTAATCCTGATTCTGTCGACAAAAATGCCAAGGAGGGGAATACGGTTTCGTCAAAGGTAACATCACGGCTGTAGATAATCTTGCCAGTAGAAACATCAAGTAATCCAAAACCACGCTTATGGTCGGGTAGACCGAGATACATGCATATAGTAGCACGTGGATCTAGTTTGTCCCGATGTGCTTCTGGGACGTGGGCAAAAGCTTTGCATCCAAAAACACGGAGGTTCATGACGAAAGGTTTCTTGTCATACCAAAGCTCATAAGGCGTCTTGTTATTCGTAACCGAGCTTAAGGTCATGTTCACCAGGTCGGTAATGTGGCGAGCGCATAACTGACGAGGTGATTTTCCGTCGAGTAGGGTAGCCCGAACACGTTTCATATAGGTACGCATTTTTCTTTCAGCTACGCCATTCTGTTCAGGCGTGTATGCCATCGTAAATTGCGTTTTGGTTCCGTATTTGTCTCACAACGTACGACCAAATTTTGCTTACTCTTTCGCATTTTCAGCTTGAATAGTATTAATTTCAGGGTCATAATTAATGGACGTATATTGGACCATGTGAACATCAGAGCAAAACACATTAAACGCCTTGCGGCGAAAGTCTTCGTAGCATTCATATAACTCTGAACGAACTTCGATAATATATGTGACTGCAAAACGTGTACAGCCATCAAAAAAGATTAGAAAATAGCGACAACCGGTTATACTTTGTGTCGGCATAGGACCACATATATCACTATGAGCTTTTTCAAGAGGAAATTTTGCACGTTCAACAATTCTATTTAGATTAAATGGTTGGCGGTGTGACTTTGCTAGTAAACAGAAAGAACATGTAATATCTACTTGCGACCCTACTCCATCGAGTTCATGATCGATGATCGCTTCCTTTTTAGGCAAAGCCTGCAATTTACGAAAGTTAGCATGACCCATTCGTTTATGTAAAGGTAAAATGGCTGACTTACCATGAAGGGTGATCAGATCCGTCAGGTCGCTGGTCTATATCGACTTCGGATTTGCCATGAATTGGTACAAGTCGGCATGCGTGGTAATTTTGGCCTTCACGCTAAAATGTTGACTCGTTGCATGCAATTAAAAGAGAAGCGAAAATTTTCCTTTACCGCCGCAGGCACCGAAAAAAATTAAACTTGAGTTCGGGCGCGTAGAGAACGTTGCGCATCTTGAGCGTCTGTGATCGTACCTTGGAATTGATGACATTGCGGGAAATATCACCAATCTAAAGGATCGGGATTTAGTTATTCCTACCAATAGTGATCCAGCATGTGTAAGGCGTTGTTCGCGTCAACCACGCTTCGTTATACGTTACGTGACGCGTACAATCAGTGTCGATTGTCCAGACCGGATCAACATCCGTGGAAGTCATCTTGGCTGTCAAACCAAACTTCGACAAGGTGGCGGCAGTGATGACAATCATGGCGTTGTTGTGACGGAACTGATGGTACCCGTTGTTACCTTGATTAGCATTGTCGTGACAAACACTTTGGGAGTCGTAGCCGGAGTTGCGTTGGCCATTTCCACGTCCACTGTTATGGTTTCCATGATCGTATTCACGTTGGTCATTGCCACGTCGTCCCCTATTGGCATTCCAGGTGGAACCGCGTGCATATGGAGGTTGACGGTTTCCATGATTGTCTGGCATGTTGCGTGGGTTGCCCGGACGCGTACCCAGCCACTTAAAGTTGGGTGGGATCACCGTATTCGGTTTTACCTGATCCATCGATATACCCTTCACAAATACCCGGCACGTAGCCGTGGTGTGGTTGGATCGTCCACAGTACGAGCACATGCGCCGACTGCGGTGTTTACACCCGCGAGGGCTTGAACATTCGGGAGAGATGCAGTGGACACCAGAGCACGTTCATTGCGGGTCTCTTTGCTCTCTGGAGTACCACGAGTTAGCGCGAATCGTTCTTGCGCAAGAGTCTTGGTCACATTACGCAAAATCTCACGGTTTTCGCGCCAAATGCGCACCTCACTCTCCTACGATGCAGGCATCGAGTTGATGAGGAACTCAGAGAAGACGTTGTCGTCAAAACTGTTGTTCAGTACGGTATTCAGCCCACTCATGGAATCGTCGTACTTGACAATGAACGCCGTCACGTCGTCACCTTCCTGGTAACGAGCATTGTACAGGTAGTTCATGATACCGTAGGGATCACCGTATGCGTTGGTGCCCTTATAGCGGTCGAATATCGCTTGGTAGATGTCTTAGGCCTTGTCAAAGTCCTTGACGATCCGAATGTGCTTGTCATCAAGTGTCTTCATCAAAAACGACTTGACTTGCGCATTGAGGCGACGCGTCTGTGCAACAGCCAGAAGAACCTTTGTTTTCATCTAGACCTTGGCATTTGCCTTGGTCCGTGCCTTCACCTTTGCCGCTTTTGCTTTCGCTTTGGCGAGCTTCTTGGCTTTCAGAGTTCCAAAAGACTCGACTCGAGCAGAAGCAGGGAGAACAGGGGTAGCAGGCACTGGTACGTCATCATCATTTTTACCTTGAACTACCGGATCCCCGATCGTCAGTCGGCGGACGTCGGTTAATGTCACGAAATCTTCTTCTTCGTCGTCGAGTTTTTGATCATGTTCCAAATTTTCGTCCTGCGAGTCATTTTCTTCGTCACAGTTGGAATCTGAATCTGGAACATCGTCGGTGACCGATACCATGTTTTCATCGTCAACGTCAACGACTGGGTTGAGCTCGTAGTGCGGGTCTTCAATGAATCAGGGCAAGTTCTTCCCGTTGAGGTATGCTTGTATACGGGTCTTCCAAACATCAAAGTTGTCGGACCGGTCAGGCAAGGAAAATCGGATGAGGTGGAGCTTGGGCTCATAACCTGTTGAAGTGATAGCACGTTGCGCGTAAACGTAGAGAAGGTAGAGAAAGAACTTGCTTGGAAGGAAGCAAAAATAATTATATTTAGGACACTGAGCATTAATGTCTGTATAGACATTCAAGTAGAGTTCCTATACCTCAGTAGAAGCCTTAACACTTTATGTTTAGATGCACATATAAGTGCAAGTGTTGCGGATTCAATGCCAATAACCCTCTTGTGTATTATTATTCTTCAAAGAGTACAAAGGGTAATGCTTTTTATTCGATAAGAGAGGTACTTCTTATAAAAGGGAAAATGTACTGAGATGAGCCATTGACTCCAACACACTGGATTGCGGAGTGTCAAGATGCAATTTTTCAGTCGACTCGAAAGGCAGCACGTAGAAGACGACGGTGAGTCAGGCAATTACATAGCCAGATCCAACAAGAGTGGATATTCGTAAAAACCAGAAGGTGAGACGAAGCAATAAATTGCATCGTTCGCTACATGATATTAGGTGGTTATTTCGTCGGATGGCGATCTGGACAAGGGAGCAAACGGTGACACAAATAAAATCTGGAGCTGGAATCAGGATTCGACCTCAATACCAGACCGCTCTGTCCTTACTTGGAATACTGTGGTGAGCTGGTCCTGGAATTAACGGGCTAATGAGAAGTGAATGCACTCACTGATTGTCGGAAATGTTGGTCCCAGCCATCTGCCCGGATCGGCCACCATAGGGCGCAGGATTGTAGCTGCCGGGTGTATTCACAAGCGGCAGGACGGCGCAAGGCATGGAATCGAGCCAGATGGGCGTGATCAAGGGACTCATAACCGAGTTAGCCAGAAGTGGCCGGCCGGATGGCCGCGGCATGGTGGATGACGAGGGGCGGATCGGCTAAAAGATGTGCCTGTGAAGAGTCCTGAGGGAGGCTATGCCCTGTAGAAGACGAATGGGACACCAGAAGGTGAATGTTTGGCCGCTAAAGAAGAGTCGACGTCAGTGGCCCGGTATGTCCGGATGGATGGCTATCCAGGTCGAGCCGGATATTTGGTGTACGTTACACGAAAGAGCATCCAGGTTGAGCTGGATGGTAGCCGGATGGTAGCCGGATGGTAGCTGGATGGTTGGTGTACGCCACACAAATGCATCCAGGTGGAGCCGACTGGGCTATTTCATGTAAGACGCATGACTTTCCAGCCAGGTTATTCAGGTAGGTTACACAAAAGGTTGTATTGGATATAGGGATAAAAATCAGTATACGTTTAGCTTTCTAACACGCAAGTCGATTTCATTGGTTTACAGCAGAGGGCTAACAAGGTCCCCTCTTGCTGCTATTGGTTTGCCGCGAGGAAGGTTAAAGGAATTCAACGGAAGTCCCCCTGACCAGGAGACGTCGCGTTACATATACTCAACTCAAGTCGCCCGTGTTTTGAACACGGTTATATCTAGTATTGGAAAGTGTGGTAACGTTTTGGCCTACTGTGGAAGATTGTGGAGTTATATTTGGATTCCCCTTTACGTACACGTTTGGATGTTTTCTTTGGTTTAACTGGCCGAGCAATTATTCTCTGTCCAGCCGTCGCGGTATAAAAACTTCAAGTATATCGCGAATCCTGCTCCCCGGGGAAAATTCCGCCCAGGAGCTACCCCTAGTCCTAACCCTCATTTCCCTATTCGACGGACTTTTAACTTGTCACCCGAGGGTCCATCAAGAGAGCGCAACCGCCAGTGCTGACGGGTACACAAGGTGAGCATTACGAACATGGATAATCCAAGTCGTCACGACCAAGGTGATGGGAGAGCCTATCCAGCCGGGTGGGTGCTGGCTCGGATCAAGACCTGGATGGACAGAGTACCCCTCCGACAGTCAGTCATCTGCCCCCCCCCCCCGGATGTTCGCATCTCAGAAGGAATTTCTGAGAGCGACTACACCACAATGCCATCTTGGGTAAGAGTCATTCCAAGGTCTTCATAGCTAAAATTGTAGATGGATTACGTGATTTTATAAGATACCAGTTCAGAGCTGAGTCACGACGTACAACAATCAAAATATAATGGAAGTTATCCAAGAGGACGAAGTAGTAGCAGCAATTAAAGGCCTTGAAAGTCGAAAAGCGCCAGGTCAAGATGGGAATGGTAATGATTTCTACAAAGCGTTTACGGATTTACTAGTAGGACCATTGGTTAAACTATTTAATCAGATTCTCAGAGGAGCATCTCCCCCTAAATTATTTCTTAAGTTTCTAGTTATACCACTCCGGAAGAAAGGCGATTCGAGTAATGCACTGGACTATAGACCGATCTCTCTCTTACAATCTAGCTACAAGATTTTTCGCCATAATTTTAGCAGCCCGATTACAACCCTTTTAGGATCACTAATTGACACACAACAAGGTTTGTAGCAGGGCGACGTATGGACAAAGCAGTTGCGGTTATGATATCCACTGTGGCAAATAAGACAAAGCGAAGTAAAGAAAGTCAGGAGCATGAAGCAGGCATTTTATTTTTGGATTTTGCTAAGGCGTACGAATCACTAAATCGTGGTTACTTATTTGCAACGTTATCATTGTTTGGTTTTTCGAGCGCAATAATTAAGTTGATGACTAATCTGCACTATGTCACATCGGTAGAGGTTTTAGTCAATAACAAAAATCGAGTCCGCTATTGGTTACATCTGGGATCAGGCAAGGGTGCCCCTTAGCACCTTTACTTTTCATATTGGCAGTCAAACCACTAGCTTTGACAATTATGTAGTCAACGGAATTAGAGGGCATTTGTCCAGTATTAGGGGAAAATAGTTCGCAACATAAATTTTCAGCGTTTGTTGAGGACTCAACCATACAAGGCAGCACATATTACCCCAGCATTAAAACTCGTTAGGCGATTTGGTTATCTATCTGGTCTCAACCTTCAGACTAGTAAGAGCAACTTTCTATTTCTCGGTCCGGATCTACAACTCACGAAATGGTGTGGGATACCGGTAGTTCAACCAAGATCCACAGATCGGAACCTGGGATACGAAATTGGGCATGACAATATAGTCAGTAGAAATTGGGCACTAAGAATTAGGAGTTTTTAGAGACGTCTAGCATCGGCATCACACTGTGGTGTATTGATGGTGGACCGGGTGATGCTATTTAACGCGATTGTTGTACCTGCGATTCTGTTCACAGCTAAGGTTTTCCACCCACCAATGGAAGTTATGAACAGGTTATTCAGTTACAAAAAGTTCCATTTTGAGGGAAAACAACAAGATGAACAAGTGAGACATAAGATATCGCCTAATCTGATATATACCCTAACAAGGCAGGAAGCTTAGAACTAATTGCACTACCTATAGCAATTAGGGTCCAAAGATTGCAGGAAGCACTGAAGATGTAGATATCTTCTGGAGATTTATATCAAAGCGCATGGATGACCTGGAAAGGAATGGATATAACATTGAATCATTCAGTGATTTCGCCGCAAATAAACCCAGCCCAATAAATACACGAACAGTACATAGGAAAACTCTCTTGGTTGCAGTTGAAATGGGACAATGACTAGGACCTGACCATTAACAAATCAAGCACTAGAACAATATGAAAACCAGCATTTGCCAAGCTTAATACGACAGGACATCGAAAACAATCCACATAGGTCTCGATGAATGAAACCCGACCAAGTCATTACCGTTAAAATAGCCGTCGAGACGATCCCACATCACGGATTATTGACACCACAAATGGAAGCATTCTGGGGAACATTTCAATGGTCTGGTAACCCATTCATTCGAGACAAACGTGTGGCCACCCTGGTGGCGAGGAAATTTGAATGGATTTCAGAAGCAGTCACATTTGCTGTGAGAATTCAACGAATTTCCAATGACGAATTTTCATGGCAAGTTCCAGCATTCCAAACCTGTATTCCATACTTATGCAAACTTACGAAGATGGATTTGTGCAATAGTTCTCGCATCATCTCGAGTTGACGTTGGCCAATACTTCGAAGTATATTGGCACCCCACCATCAATTCAAAGTTTCCGGGTCCCAGAAATACAGTCATCTTCTAGCAAAGGGTATTTTAGAGGGAAGACACATTAGACAGGTATTCCGGTACGTTTGAAGCAACAATCGACCGGAATATATTGGAAGATATTACCAACAGAACATCAAGAAGTAGCCAAGTGGAACGAAAATGGTGGAAAAGTAGTGGTCTGTAAGCCACACCCACAGTTACATCGATTCCCATGGCCATTAGATGAAGATCTCCGGTCAATTTGGAGGGTACCAGCATCTATACGAAGCATTGTAAGAAATTATATTTGGAGCGATGGCAACAGTACTACCAATTATAATACAGAAATGGTCAGTACGAAGAGAGCGAGATACATGGTGGACATCAATACAGGATCAAATTCCCATGGAAGCATGGTCACATACTCTAAAGTATATCTTATAGACGACGATATCTTAAATGAAGCAGTTTTAAGGCATTTGGGATTTTCATGTGTTACACACTAGAATGATTGTCGAAAATTGAGCTGCTACCGCATGCCCGATCGATCAAATATATGTATTGTGGCAGCGCAATATTTAGTTGGTGAGCAGATAACGTTTAGACAAACTGAAATAGTGAGAGCGCATTCACGTTGAAGGAAATTTGGACAATAAACAATTCGTGTGAGAGCGCATGCGCGTTCACGTTGAAGGAAATTTGGACAATAAACAATTCGTAAAGCACCTACCCCTTGTAAGCTGGACGAAAGCGTAAAATGTGCTACTTCCGCTCGATATTGCGTCTCTTCTCGCTCAACCTGCACAATGTGTAATGGTAAACGATGTTTTCATCCGAGCGCGAAGTCCTCGATAAATTGTGTGATTGCAACACGTTTTTCTGTGTCGCATGTATTGATCCATGCAGATTCTTGGTGAGCCAAGTCACCCAAATCCACGATGACATTTTAAGAGGTTTACCCGTGATATATCGTTGATACGAGATCGCTAAAGCTGGCGATTCTTTTCAATTAGCTTTTCATACAATCCACGAAGCCATGTAGTATTGTTTGGATGATCAACTGCTATTACTTAAGGTAGAATGGCCCACTCGGTAATTATCCAGATGGCAAGAACAATTTTAACGATCAAGAATGGGGCAATATTCGAGTGACCAATTAATCGGTACAAACTAATTTTCGTTCGTTCATATTTCTCCACGGTCCATTTAAAATGTCGTGAGTGTTGAAAGCTTGTACACCAAAGAAGGTACCCAAATCGTGAGGCCAAAGCGCGACGTGCTACCAATGATTATCAAAGCCGTGATCCAGCCATTTCCTCCCTGAATTTACTTGAGGGCAACCCTTGTTCCGACTCAATAAAGCTTCCCCGTGACTGATTTATCCCGTTGATTTCGGTAATTACTTGAAATTAATCGACCCTGTACCGCTTTTGAAAGCAAGATAATACACGAGTCGCGTAGCTGAGAGAATGAATTAGTATGTAAAAAAAAGATGGCGAAAAGCCATCGCAAACCGGAAGGACGAACGTTGCAATCTTTCCACAACTTCACAAATACAATATCTAGCTTACCGTAGAGAGCAATAATGGCCTTTGACGTTAATAGCATCGGGACCAGGCATCCGAGTAAATTGTGAGGCAAAAGGTCGAATTCAGTGATCAAGGTGTCGAATACCGACAGGGGAAAATGCAACATGCGTCATCGTTGAAGGGAAAATGAATTTATATGTGTAGAATCAAAATGGCGCGCATCAACAATAGCCTTTAGAACTTTCACGTCAGTTTAAATCTCTTGCTAGCACACCAGGCGAAAACATTTTTTTCTCCTTGAAATCAAATGTCAACAGTAACATTGGGTTGATCCCTCTCGAAAATTCTCGCATCCATACTCAGCGAATGAGTAGACCAAGACCATCGTCAACACTTCTTTCCCTGGATCTTCGGTGGCACGATTGGGGCAATCGCTCTTTTACTATTATTTGAAGCATCTCGATTTCTGCCGCACTCCCATCGAGACTGCACAGCTTCTAGTCCGAATCTCTTGGACACTCGGTAAAATTACGGCGTAATATATCGCTAGAGCGTTTAAGACCAGGTTTCCCAAATGGACGCTTGCTTCGCTATAAACTACTTCACGGACTGATGCGCTGCACCATCGCCAGCAAATTTGGGGAGCGCATCGTCGATGTGCGTCACACGCGGGTAATCCGTTTCCATACGACAATCCTTGAGACAGTATTGCGTTAGTTTGCGCGCTGTCAACACGATTTAAAACTCGAGACTAATCAACACATTTGGCTAAAGTCCTCGCCATCAGTCAGCAGCAATCCGATCACTCGCAAAAAACGTTTAGTAGTGCCATCTAGGACACTCAAGCAGTCGTTTTCTGTATTGTGGCGACTCACTTCTTCCATGGAAATGGCTCGACAAGTAGCGCATCGTAAACATCAGCACCATCGATCCATGATATTTTTCTTCATAACAGCACCTAGAATGAGCGGCAGAAGATGCAAGAGTTAGATGAAAACATAACAGAGCGATAATATACACGTGCTTATACAGTAAAAATCTTCATAACTTTGGACCATCGCAGCTTTGCGATACAGAATAAGCAACCTTTCCTACCGTGCTGACAAAACATCCCCGAGCGGGTTTTGAATCACCAAACCAAAATTCAGACCCGATTTTCAAAATTAACCAAAAATATCTTATAGGCGACGCGCTTATAATTGTAGCAATTTCGTGTCATGTACCCATCGTCAATAAGATATACTTTTGAGTACAGTACTTACCGATTACCAATTGTGGGTGATAAACTGAATGGCAACGATGCAATTAAACAGTTCCGAATTTGTCGAATAGACCCAGCTTGCCAGAC
The DNA here is from genome assembly GCA_001887855.2 of Sclerospora graminicola. Taxonomy (NCBI): domain Eukaryota; phylum Oomycota; class Peronosporomycetes; order Peronosporales; family Peronosporaceae; genus Sclerospora; species Sclerospora graminicola. The sequence continues at coordinate 71,165 of MIQA02000619.1, read as the reverse complement.
AAGCAAGGTTCCGAGCTACCAAGAAACCTTAAGCGAATAGACTCAAGATATGACATTGTCGGGTATCAACCCGAACGAAGTGCGAAAGCCGCCGGATAAGCCTAGTAAGGGGGAGGCGGAGGAGCAACCGAAAATGGGCGAGACAAGGGGGTTGAGCTCGCTACAGACGGAGGTGAAAAGGAGAGTACCCCAGAGATAGACGAAGTTGTTGCGGAGTCGCAGGCATCGGATGCGGACGTTACAATGGAGGGTTCTCCGGAAGGAATTGGAAGCAAGGAAGAAGAAGGCGTGTCAGTAGAAAGCAGGGAAGGAAAAGGCGTGTTAGTCGTTCATACGCAGGAGGACGGTCCTGTGGAACAAGGAGACAAAGAACACTCTTCTCAGCCGACACAGGGAGAGGTATCCGATCAGAATGACTCCGGTACAGAGTTGGTGTCAGAAAAAGGGCCAGAAGAACACTCCCGAAGATTTGGCGCAGGTGCTTGTTAGAGCACTAACGGACGCAGACCAGGTTAGACCACGGCTACAAACTTGGCTAGACGTAGTCCAGCAATTGTTCAAACTCCTCTTTCCTAAGCATAAAGGGGGAACAATCAAGGAGACAACTAAGAGGAATTCGGCACGCACGAAAGGGGCAAAAGTAGGTAAGAAGCAGCTAGGACGGAAATGGCCAGAGCTTAAACAAGGTGAGCTGGAACGACTCCTCGACCTTTTCGAATTAGTGGCAATCAAACACTCAATGGACTGGAAGGAATGGAAGAATAAGACGGCAGCGGCATGTTCAATGGCTGTGCGAAGTAAACAACCCTTAGAACATGTTTTGGCACGGATGGCTGGCAGTTGCCAAGTAGAGGTGGCTGTTTAAGATGAAAGTGTATTAAAGGGATGGTTAAATAAGGTGACATGAAATGCGCCAGTTGTTCAATCTATCCCTAACGGATCTGGGGACTACTTGTTCAATCCAGCGATTTACTCGACAGAGAGAGCGGCAACTCTCCGTAAAGTATGTGAAAGAGAATGGACCGGAAAGGACAAGAAAAAAATTCGTGACGGTACTCCGGAAGAGTGGATCATTGTCCAAGGATTAGCGGAAGGGACCATTTTAGCGAGAATACTCCCACAATTTTTAAGACAAATAAGGATCGATTAAGGTTAGTGCTAACTATAAGAGTAAGGATTGAAGGTTGTCTGGTGATGGATTTACGTGGAGAACAGGCTATCAAGACAGCCTTTCAAAGCACCAAAAGTATACAGGAAAGCATATCCACAGCTGCTACAGCACGGGGTATGGATAATGGCAAACTCTGGGAAATGTTATCCAAAGTGAAGTCCATCAGCTATAACCAATCGGAACATACGTTGCATATATACCTTTTAACAAGAGAAATAGCGAAGAGGTATGTGGGGGTCACAGTCTCATACCACAAGCAAGTGCACGGTCTTCGCAATATGCACGAAAAAGAGCCAGTCGCGGAGAAAGTCTGGGACAGAAAAATCGCCGGGAATGTAACAGGTGTGGGGTTTCACCCTGAATATGTCATCATTGTGCGTAATGTCACGAGAAATGTTGACATCATGAACTACATGGTTATCTTCAGACGATCACCCAAGCAGAATTCCGGTTCGAAGAACTGGATCAAGGTAGTCCACTATCTTCCACGTCACTCGACTGGGAGATAGTGATAGATGCAAGTGGGTGTCCCAAGAAACTCCGGGGCATCGAAAGGGTAATGTGGTGCGGGATGGTGCTATTACTAGAACACCCGTCCACTAGAGGACGAACCCACTGCATGCGGTGTGGAGGAGCAGGGCACCAGATGCGCGGATGCTCGTTGTCTACAGAACAATTGAAGGAAAACAATTGTTTGGTAGTTACAGTAGAGGAAGTTGAGTTGATCGACTCACCTGAACCTATATTTGCAAGCATGGAGGCCTTGCGGGGGGAAGTCCGGCAGAATTGTCGGCAACAGGATGAGCGTCAGGAAAAGAGACGTCTAAAGGACAAGGCGACGGACTTGGAACAGGTGTCGCCGGCGGAAACAGAGGCCACTCAGACGGCCCCGGAGGAGGCCGACACGGCCGGGCAATCTAGGTCTCAGAAAGATTCAGCGGTGGAGTCGGAGAAATCCGCAGCGCCGCCTCGCGAAGAAATCGATAACTGGATCACAGTGAAACGGAAAACGCGCGGTAGTGAGAAATCAGTGAAGGCTGACTCAACTGTTGGCGCGAAGGAAAACCCGGGTCAGGGTGAACCGGTTAATGAACCGGTGATTGACGTATCTCGAACTGGTCAGGATAATCAACCCAGACCCAAAAAGAAACCGAATATATCTAAAACCCAACCCGGGCCGGGTTTGTCAAACCGGGATCAAGAACAGGCTCAAAACGACACACCGAGCACGAAAAAATCCGATGGGACAGCGCACCTCAACTCGGCGGCGGACCTGCTGACTATTGAGAATGATGCCAATGATATATTAACGAACTTAGGAAATGTCGTGCACGCGAAGGAAGGACCAATTCAGTACTTTGTATGGGAAGAGTCTGACGTACCTGAGCAAAAAGGGTACACACTACGGGAAGCGTTAGTCGCAATGGGTTTGCAGAAGGTGCCTACGGCGCCAACAGGTAACTGCCAGGCCTACAGCATAGTCCAAGCGCTATACAATTCCTCCTTACGGGCACACCCGGGGATACTTGAAGAAGCGACAAAAAATCTAAAACAGGGGTGCTCTGCTCGTGGCCTGATGGATTTTCAACTCAAGTACCCACCAGGCATTAGGAAACAAACACTAAGAAGTCTGGGGCGAGGTTATGACAGAATGACAGGACGTCAGTCGGAGGTAGAATTCAAACGGTATCTCGAGGAATATGGAAGTTACCCTTCCGCGCTAGACAATACGGTAAGTTGCAAAATGTGGGGCAGTAACGACACATTAGGGTGTATAGGTACCATGCTGCAGAGGCACATCTTTGTTCTCAGTGAAGATGAGAGGGGAAGATCAGTGGGAGCAATTCACTATGCTCCAGAGACAAGGATGGCTCAACGCAAAAAGTTTGCAACATGCGGCGAATATCCGATGCACGTTGGGCAGTGTATCACAGCAGTTAAAGCCTTAAAGCATGAAGCTATTCGCGGGAACGGTAAAATGCCGTTAGTCATTCACTTCAAAGCAGCACATTATCATGCGTATACGCATGGATGGAGGGCAAAGGAAGGTATCACCGATGCAGAACAGACAGACGGGAGGTACGAGGACATTGACATGACGGATCCAACTGGAAGACAGCTCGTCAAGCGGCAGGAATGCATGGACGGGGTTGGCAAGTCTAAAGCACCGCAATTCTTCCATTCTCAAATCGAGCAACTATTAACTGCAGGGCAGACAGGTACCGAAGATATCTTGCATTTCCTCATCGATACTGTTACGTACCTTCCAGCAGACAATCAAGAGGAGCTTTTACAGGTTAATCTACGGGATCCACGAATCAGAAATCTTTTCGCAGAAACCTACGAAGTCAGAGAAGAAGTGGCACCAGATTACGCAAGCGACATACCTTCTGGAGGACTTACCAACTGGTCCCACGAAGGCGGTAAGTTCGCACCAACCTGATGAAATTATGGAGTTAGAAGCAGTAGAACCCAGCCCAGAGCCTTCAATTCAAGATGCAGAGGCGATGCGTTTGCGAAAAAACGAGCCGTCGCTGAAACCTACAGCCATGTTCAAGATGCCTCACCGAAACATGCTGCACCAGTGAGGAGAGAGCTGTTTGATGAGTTGCATGAGACATCTCCCGAGACACCGGAGAGAGGTGAAGATGAACCAGAGTGGGCACGCGTGTGGAACACAATGGAAGTGGTTTGGAACCATCAACAAGGAACAGTATTCCCCCATGCCGAAGCAGAAGAGAGGGTGTGGCGCTTAGCGGCAGCGAAAGAAGGAGTGGCTATTATACAATTATTGGAGTGTTTCAGCCACCCCCACCGCATAATAGAAGGTATGAGTAGTGAAGTCATGCATATACTGACGCGTAGATGGTGGACAGAATGTTGGGAAAACCTCAGCGCAAACCTCCAAGCTAACAAGTATGCACAGAACTTCAACTTGATAATAGAGGACTGGAATAAACGGGTAAAAGCTGTAACGAGTGAACAGCAGAAAGAAGCAATTAGACACAGCCGAGATGACTGGAATTTCATTAAGGCCAACAAGTATGGGAGCAACTATATGTGGAACTTGTGTGCACCACATAGCAAAAAGATCTTCCCATACATGGCAATGTGTGCAAACACATACCACACAGAAATTGCGGCGGCACTAGGGGAAGAAGCAATGCCAAACGACAGTATCACTCTTAAGATTAATAGACTCGAGCATGCGCAGAAGTCTATAGCGAGGATAAAGGCATTCACGAAGCGGCTGGGGAAGAGACTGCATCAGTTTGGCAGGACATAGCATCATACTTTGCAACGGCACTAACATCTGTGTCTACGTCGACAGGAAAGCAAGAGCATGGTGAGGACGCAGGGGGATCTTCAAGCCCAGATCCCCTGATCCTTTACTAAGGGCAACGAGACGTTAGATACATATCACCAGGAAGTGCAGAGGCTCGTTAACTTCCTAGATGCATATGGCCGGCGTACGATAACGGATACGGCAATCAATAGAGGTGGTGCGGAGTAGAAGAAACCTGCAGAGACAGCGGCGAATACATTATGTATTACGACGCAGAATGTTAGAGGATTTAAGTTACAATCGCGACACGAGTGGCTTCAAGTATGGAGAAACAAATCACTAACAAGGAGGGCAGACTGCACAATCATTCAAGAAACGCACATCACGACAGCTGAGGAGGCAGAGGAGGTGACAAGTGCGCGGGAGCGAATGTGGAACTACAATAACCCGGCCAAGAGGTTGGCGTATTGGAGCATCTCTGCAACCAAGGCGGGTGGAGTGGGGATTCTATTAACGCCGGATCACGGGTAGAGAGCGCGTCCTTGGAATCCAAGCAAGTGGACTGATCGTGTTATAGCGGTGGAGCTGGAGCATTGGACGAATCTCAACATTTATGCACCAGCTGATACTAATGTTAACCGTTCTAAGTTTTTTCGAGATATAGGTGGATGGCATTCGTCAGAGATGGATGACGTTATATTAGCTGCAGATTGTCGCCTCCTTCACGTAAATTTTCCAGAATTGCTGCGTTTGTCCCTTACACTGCCGTATCTTCTGTTTTTTTCCTTCCGAAATGTCTTCCGGATCCTTCTGCTTCCTTTTCGCTGTTCCTTTTGACTTAAGTCTTGAAAGCGCTGCCGCCTTTGGTGTTTCCTTCACCCTGCGGCCGGATTTCCTTGGAACACCCTTTTCGCGATTCTCGACGCGCTCTGGAGTCTTATGCCGCTCTTGTTGCGTAACCTTCACCCGCGTCTCGGTTTCGGGGGCTCCGTCTTCCAGGTCGCCCAATAACTTGGCTATCTGCTTGTTTGCAGCTTCGTTCAACGTTTCGATCTGCGTGACATGCCTAGTAGTCGTCACAACACGATCTTTTAATAATAAAACTTTGTATCCTTTTGTTTCATCGTTCTTGCCTAAAATTATGCCCCTCTCTGCGTTGCGAGTGACTTTGAGTGTGGATCCCTGTATACCATATATGGGATCCAAAAACCACGATGTCTCCAATGTTCGTCGGCTTATTCGTCAACATCTGGATCGGGGGTGCTCTTCCAGGATTTGCCCTGGTTGGACTTCGGTTGAGGATGTACGTGGCATACTCCGCCGCCTCCGCCCAGAAAGTTAGGGGGACACCCGATCCAAAACTCAAGCACCGGACCATGTTAAAAATGGTCCGGTTCATACGTTCATCCTTTCCATTTGACGCCGGGGTGCCGGCCTCAGTGATTTGCCGTCGCACACCCGTCTGCTTGCAGAACAAATCCACGCTCCGAAATTCGCCTCCACCGTCTGTACGTAAGACGTGGATGCGGCAATTAAACTCCTTCTCGAACCAGCACAAGAAATGTTCGAACATCTTTGCGGCACGATCTTTGGTACGTGCCGCAAACACACGCACATAGTTTGTGTAGTGATCCACAAATACCACAAGGAATCTGTTTCCACGCCGATCGCGTGGGGTTATCGGGCCTTTTAAATCACTGCATAGTACCCCACCCACGCGATCGATAGGCGAATTACTCCCAGAGTCCTTCTTAGGCTGCTTTGTCTTTACCCTTTACCCTCTGCGCAGGTCAGGCGATTCGGACGTGAATAATCCGTAATTCTGATGCCTGACCTGGGGTCCCGGGGCCAATTTCTCGACCGCATCAAAAACGAGATACCCGAGCCGGGCATGGAAATGGTGTAGATTGCCTTCTTGCACTTCATCTCCCACATTTGCTTGCGCAACACTCATAACCACGCTTAAAAACGTCCTACCACAGTCGCGGGGTCTTTCTGCACGCAAATAAGCCACAAACAAAGATCCATACACTTCAACATTGAACAAGACTTGGTTTCGAAAAGCTAATTTCATTTTTTCACCGTTATCTCGTAAAATACATCCTTTCTTTCGTAAACACCCTAGGGATATGAGATTCTTTGCCAACTTTGGTGCAAAGAAACCCTCCGTAAGCGGAATCTTCGAACTTTTACCAGAAATTTCATTTCCACACAGCGTAACCTGGCCGACCTTGGTTAGTTCTAGAATCCCTCCGTCCGGGAGCGTCAGTGCGTCGCTCTGGCTGCAACTCCTTGCGTTTTCCAAGGGCCCTTTGTCGGATATCAGGTGCCGACTTGCTCACTGTCTACAATCTATAAATCGTTCCCGAAAACCTTTTTTCCAATGTCGTGCACTTTATTTTCGCCCGTGAACAGCACGAAACGTTTCTCAGAACCTCTCGGGCCTTGCCGCCCCCGTAAATTCACTCGTCTTATGCCCCCTTTTGTATTTTTGTTGGGGACAATTACGTCTAATGTGTCCCTCGACTCCACAACCGTAACACACACGTTTTCCACCCTGCTCGCTCACGGAGTTGACTGCAGGCTTCCCAAAACTTTGGCGCTTGAACTTGTGGGACTCATCGTCCTATTCCTGCGCCCAGGAAATTAATTCTTGTGCGTGCTGGAGGTAATCCTGCCTCTGCGGGTTATATCGAACCATTAGTGCAATTTTCAGCCTTGGGGATGCGCATTTCACGATATTTTCCACAATCAGTCGTTCGCTTCAGTCGCTTTCGCGAGCCAACGCGACCAGGTAAAGGAAATGCTCGGTCCAGGACCTCCTAGGGTCCTTTTCCGCGGCGAAAAGTTTGGCGGCTTGGTAATGAGAGATGTTTACCTTAAAGGCATTTAACATCTGCTCCAATACGAAGTACAAACCTGGTGAAATTTGCCACCAGGTGCCAATATTCGCTTGGAAATATTTCAGCGCCACACCTTCCAGGTGCTCTCCCAACTTATTTACTATTAATCGCTCGTTTCACGTGAAACCGAAAGCAATTTCGGCCACTTTGATGGCTTCAATGAGCACATATGCCCATTGTTTAAAGCCGGACCCTAGGCCTGCGTAAATTTCCGTTCCTGAAAATTTTTGAACACTCAATCTTGGGATTTTTTTAACTCCATTTACATTTACCATCGAGTTCGCGGCTAAATTTCCAGGCGCGCCCATACCGGCCGCCACTCCCGGCACTTTTACGCCGGCCGCCATTCCCGTTATATTTAAACCCGGCGCTTGCACTGGTGGTGGGGCCTCGTCGCCGCCTCTCAAACCACCTCCGCGCCCTATACCGTCTTCCGCACTCAGATCGTTCAGGGTCATCTTCATCCCGAACGGCCCGTGATTTTTAAGCGCGTCCCTGAACGCACTCGCGTACTCAGATCCCTTATTGGATCCTGGCGACGTGCTTGGGGCTGACCCTTGTGACCGCACCTCTTCGACTGTTTCGAGGCGCCGGTCCATACGCTTGAGGTATTCCAAAATAACATCCATATTCGTCTTCGACTTTTCACTCTTTTCGTCATCCATGTTTACCACGAAAAACGAGAACTTAAAACGAGAGAAACGTGATAAAAAAATAACAATTTCCACACGAGAAACGAAGTAAAATTCAATAATCAACGAAAACAAATCGAAAGCGCGAAAATTGACTTAACCACTTCTCTTCCAGTGACAATACTCGATTAGAGCCCGTAATTCCTTGGGCTCATAACCTGTAGGAAAACTGTTGTTTGTGACGGCTGGCACCAGCAATGTAGTGCCTGGTGTCTGTAGTCCGATTAGAACTGTGGACACACCTGTTGTTCCGCCTTTAGACTATAACTTAGTCCCGTAGTTTGACTTAAGAGGTGCTCTAGCCCGCATCGTCACCAGTTGAGACCGCTCCTAAGTTCGTAAAAGTAAAAGTAATATATGTTTAAGTTATTAAGTTCAAAATCGTACTTATAACCTAAAATTCACATATAGTGGTCCACGCAGTTTTGTCTAACCTGGAATTTCATTTTCATCAAACATGTCTTCAAAACTTTCTAATGTACTTTCCACATGGAGTCCATATGGAGCTGATGGTTTCATTGAAACTTTTGTGTTACAAATATCAAGGTATGAGTAATCTGGCATCAGTCGTGATATTGTTACCTTCTACATTTACGACTGTAAGTACGACGTATTCCTGACTATTTTTAAGTAGGTATGGACGAATATTATTCAAGATAACTCTCCCACTCTTTTCACCTTTCCTTTTCCAGTGTACTTGTTCACTGGTAGTTGTACAAAACCGATATTGAATAGCCTGCCACCTAGATGTAAAAACCCGTCGGGGGCGGAACTCTGTTGCGTTATGGCTACTATAAATTGACCAATCATCAATCGGATAACTTTCCAAAATACTCAGAAGTACCGGTCCAGAAAAGTGATCCTTTAGCTACCGGTAACATGTATTTTATTTTTAACATATTAATACTTTCCAAGGGTAGGTGAGGCTACCATTCCGGCTCTATTTTTCAGGAACATATCGGCGAAGCTAACTCCACAAATGAAGACATTCATAGCGCTCTTAGGCGTCGCTAGTGTGTTATCATCGGTAGAGACAGCTTCAAACTGTGCTGACTGCGGTGGCAACACGTGCATACTGGACGGGACAGGGACTACCATAAAAGGTGGGGCGACATCTCACAGCGTGAACTTTTGTAACTTTGACAGCTCTAAAAATGACTCGTATGCGCTGATCTTGGGGGTGTCATCCATCCCGAGCTGTGACGCTAACAATGCCACAGTTCCTAAAGTGGCATCGCTTGTAGCAACCGACTTGTGCACGCCTGAAGCTTGCACCGTTATGGTGAATTTTGAATCCGCTCTTGACTGGGCCATAGCTCTGCAAAATAATGGAGCGAGCAATACCTTGACGGCACAATTGAAGTCTGGAGATAAGACAGAGATCGTTAAAATTGCAACTTTTGAGCCCATGGCAGCTGCCGTCATGAACAGCAATACTGCGACTATCTCGGTGTGCGCTACGGGGCTTCAAGTAAGTGGCTCGAGGTTTTCAAGCATAGACAGCTGCAATACGGCTAAGATCTGCAGAGGAGTTGACACAGACACGACGTGCACGACAGAGTTGATAAATAATGCGCGCCTTCGAGACGTCACGTGTAGTGGAGAAGCTTGTACGGGCAAAATGACGTGGAGTCAGTCACTTCCATGCGACGGGAGTGCTGGAGGTGCAACGGCGTTGGTTGCAGGAGTAACCGTAGCAAGTAGCACTGAATCGAATTTTGTTCGGGTCGGCAATATGGCTGCACCGGCCTTCAATATCTCAGATGTCCACGGTTTAAATGCTGGAAGCTCTGAGTTGGTTCTCTTGACAGACACTTTCTGTGCCTACTCGGGTATTTCACTTACTGTTCTGGTGGAACACGGCAGTAAAGACGATTTTACTGAGACGGCAATGGAAGTGAGCAGTGTAAACTCAACTTATAATGGAACGGTAATTGTGGAGCTTGCGTCCCCGTTGAGTAGTGATCTGGTGGGTGACGACATTGAGCTATCGCTCTCGCAGTGCGGTGTATCGGCTACAGGGTTGTTTTACGTGAAAAAGGATTCAGGTAAATCAGCCTCCGTGTCCGCTATAGGGTCGGCAGATGACTCGAAGCGGGGTGAATCAATAGTTGGCCCTCCCGGAACTGTATCGACGCAGGAGGCAAACAGCTCTACAGGACTCTCTCATAGCATCGTTGTGGGTGTTGTCATTGCTGTCGTGGCGTTGACAGGCTTTATATTCGAGTATGTCCATCACAAGAGACGACAACCAACGCCGAAGGCACAAGAACCGGGTGTTGCATCGCCCACATAGGCTCGAACAGATGAACTGAAAGCATATATTTGACTGACCAAGGGCAAGTAACAAATTTGTTGGTTTTTTGTTAGATTCTTTTTATCGCTGTATCTATAGCTTGCGAGTCTTCCGGATCTTCTTCGAGCGCATCATGGCCAAATCCTTTCTGAGAGCAAAGCGCTTTGGTGCCGACAAAGCGTGATCGTCAAGCTGAATCTCAAGTTGTGCGATCCGCGCCGACAACTCAGCTATCTCGAGTTTAATGGCGGCTGTTGTATTCAGTGGAGTGAGGCTTTCAACTGAATTTTCATTAACTGAGCCCTTGCCTTGAGTCGTGACGGCTCCATGAGATGCACGTGACTTGTCGAGAGACTGTTCACCTCCATACACTGCTTTTTTCATACGATTTAAAGGTTCGTTTAGCCTAGTTGGGACAGATGTGAGCGTACGAGGTGCCGCTATTGGCGAAGGTGGTAGAAGCAAGGAGTTTGGCGGAAGTTTATTCTTCAAAAAGGCGAGAATTTCCGCACTTCCCTTTGCAAGCACTCCACCTCGCACAGTGCGCTGCGGGTTGCCATTCATGTCGATCTTGCGAAGATAAGGACACAAGCCAAGTTCGCATGGGACGTTAGTCAAGTTGTTGTTCTCGAACGAAAGCGATGCGAGCTGCGGGGCATCGTAAATTCGACCAAGTGAGCGTAACTTGTTATCCGAGAGGCTAATGAGGGTAACTTTTTCAAGCAGTGACCACGGAAAATGATCCAGCGCCTCGATTCGGTTGAAGGCTAGTAATAGTATTTCTAGTGATCGAAGTAGACAGATCTCTACAGGTGCAGCCGAGAGTCGATTATTCCGCAGATCAATTTCTTTCAGTGTGCTTGCTATAGCTGGCGAGTCTCCTAAAAATTGGCTGATACACTCTTCGGACAATCGATTCTTCCGAAGCCGCAGCAGCTTCAAATGACGCAGTGCAGCTATGGACGGATGGATGAACTGGAGCTCGTTATTATCGACTGTCAAAGTCTATGATAGTAAACGTAATGTTGAGTGAGCGGGTGCTTGTTTCTATAATGGCAAAATTTAGCAAACCTCTAGAGACACCAACTCGCTGATAGAAGCTGGTAGCGACTGTAACTTGTTTGAGGAGAGGTTTAAGTGCTTCAGAGTCGAGCCGAAGTTAAACTGCCCCTGGCCGACCAGGCCAGATGGTAACATTTCTAGATGGTTTTTCATTAGCGCAAGTGTACCTAAAGCTGCAGCTTCTTGAAACTCAGCAGTGTAGTTTAAAGTACGTCGTAAAATTTCACTGCCATGTTCTATTTCAGCCAAACGCTCGCGTTCCATCTGAAGATCGTCGCGTTCTTCTTCCACGCCAGGTGGAGGAGCTCCGCGTGTGCGAAGATACCTTTTGAGAGACTCACAACCACCACTTATCACTGATCGACGAATAGCTCGAAGAGGATTACCATCAACACTGAAATGATTAAGATTTTTAAGGTAGCCGAGACCCGGTGGGAGGTCTGACAAATCGTTATTCGCCAAATTTAATGTCTTCAACCGATACAAGCAAACAATATTGGCCGGTAACTTGGCAAGTTTATTGTCGCAAATGTCCAACACAGTGACGGAGTCTTTGACGCGCAGTATGGAAGCTGCGTCAAGTTTGGACAGAATATTGTAGCCGAGAAAAATTTGGTCTAGTGCTGCACCGTCAGGTAATATGGGAAACACAACCAGCCGATTTTGTCTCAAGTCCAAGAACTTTAAATGCGGAAGAGTCGCGAGTGCATCATTTGTTGACGCCAACTGGTTCTTCTTTAAATCCAGGTTTCTCATGTTTTTTAATGCTCTAAAGGATATTGGTAGCATTGATAGCTGATTTGTGTGAGCGTTTAAGACATGTAATTTTTGGAGATTGCCGATATGCTCCGGCAAAGCTGTTAATGCATTCTCGTCAATGTGCAGAACCTTCAAGTTTTGAAGATGTGTGATAGAGCTGGGTAATCGATTGAGCTTGTTGCCGGATAAAACAAGCTCTTCCAAGCTAACCAGGCAGCCGAAACTTTCGGGAAGGTCTTGTTGAAGCTGGTTGCTGCAGACCGCATCTGGAATGAGCCACAACACACACAACGCCACATAACGATAACTTACTGACTTAAATCGAGATATGCGAGACCATGAAGCTCGAAAAATCCTTGGGGAAGAACTTGTAAGGCATTTTTTGTCAACTTGATCGAGGTGACGGTCGATAGTCCCGCAATTTCATCAGAAATGGTCGCAATTGCATTGTGGCTTAAATCGATTTTGACCAGGTCGATGCATTCCCATTTTTTCTCGTCCTGGAAGTTAGACCAAGTCACGGGTCAGTTTGTGAGCTTCGAAAATCAGGGCTAATGTCTTAACCTTATCCAAATGTTCCTCCAAGTGATACACTTCGGTGGGAAATTCATTCAAGTTTCTAGCTGGAAGACTCAGGATACCGGTCCGTCGAGCCTCTCGGAAAGCGCGTGCTCTTTGGTCCCTCGCAGGGACCAACACTACATCCTGCTGTCGAAGTTGTCCTCGCATTTCTATCTTTTATCCGTACCGGTTACGCCCGGGAAAGGCATGTGAATTTATAAAAACTGATGAAACCAACACATGGAAATGAAACGTATTGTAAAGGCGGGGGTTACGACGGGAAGAAGCAAATGCTATACTTGACTTGAAAAAAACTGTCCCACTTGATCCGACTTTTACGGAGTAATACATAGTACCGTCAAGGGCGCATGAATTTGCATACCACTCCCTGAATAAATGTATGAAGCGGCCAAAATGATGCATTTCAGTAAATAAATGCATCGCAGATGTCGCAGACATTACTAGGATTTGAAACGTTACTTAAGCCAATCAGACCAGCACCATAATCTCATCGTTACCGTAACTCGAGCAGAGTCATAAACTAGATCCCTCAAAGTCACTTATAATGATGCTCTCTTCATCGTAGTCACGGCAAATACATTGCTTAGTAAAGTCTCCAGTGCTACTGGCGAGGTATGATAGTCTCTTACTTTTATATTTTTTCTTGTGTGCTAGAATTCTACCGTTGAGATTTATGTCAATGGGCGTGTTATTACGTTTTTCTGTCTATGGGGTGCTATCGCTGCACACCTATACTGTAAACCTTTGATCTTTGGAATGATACTTTTAAATATCTAAGAACGATACGACAATGCAATTTATTGTAGAGCGTTTCTGCTACCGGTACTAAGTACTGCCTAATATTTATGTGGACCAAGAGAATTGGACTTTTGCCAACATAGGGTACTTTTTCAGGCTTGTTGCCAAACTAGGACTCAAACGTCAGAATAGGGTGCTGTTTGTGAATAAAGTTCAAATGAGGGTCCCCCAAACATGTACAATCTAAAGCACCCTACTTTGGCAAGATAGCAGCTCCAATAACCCTGACTTGGCATTTCTCATTCTACACTGACAGTTGAAACCGAACACTACAATACCTGACGTGGACCAACTTTAAAAATAACTTCACCTGGACGAAAACTTTGAGCCTGGATTCGACCATATGTGGACAGCATACCTGCAACTCATGGTCAAACCACCCTGATGAAGCTTCGATAAGATGTCTGCTATCATCCAGCGCAATTTCATTTTTACTTAAGTCAACAGATGTGAATGGCCTCACTTGAGCCCGTTTTATCAGTGGACTTAGAATGCGGTACACCACAACAATTCAACTCCTGTCCAACAAGCGATAGAGACGTGAGCGTCAAACAGCCGAGCAGATACACCAGCTCGTTTCAAATAGATATATTTTGCTTTTAGGTGCGTGATAGAGGATTTCATGAACCCAGGACATCATCAAAACCAACGTCGAAAACATTGTGAGCATACATTTAAAATATGTGAGTGTCTTATGGTCGACCAGCGCGACCAGTAAACTTCGAGCCCGATATTGCACCTGCGAAGGTCCAAGTGAGTAAACACCGTCGTGGATCCAACAACCGGAGAAGTTAGACATGTATTGCTGGGTCACGGATTCGCATATTATATGATAGCCCAAACCGTTCCAGATTGAGCACGCCACCCACTTGCGCGGTAGATTCCTCCAAGGACTTTAAATGACACATTGTTGTGATTATGACGGAGGTCTCGTAAAGCCAGCGGTTTTCGTAAAGCCAACAAATGCATCATCTTCTAGCTTTTTAGCCTCTAAGAAGAGCCCCGCAGCGCTGAAAGACGAAGTACTGCATTAACCAACGAGCAACTTCTTGTCACAATTTGTCATGCAAAATTGCCACTGTGTATGTGTTATGCGTTGTGGTCCTTGGTACTGAACCGAATAAGTGCCCTCCATAAGAGGAACATTGTACACATCATTACAGCCGTAGGTCCATCGTTGAGCTATTTCAAAAGAATTGATACCTAATCTGCTCCAGACCACTTTGTAATCCAGGTTCCGGGGATCTTGGACACCAGTTTCAAAAATAAATGTTGATGGCGAACACAGCTCATCATTTGTTTGTTTGTTCCGAGTGATTGAAGGTAATGTTTTAAATGTTTAAGCTAAACATTATAATATGGGTAGCGTTTACCAGCCTTCAATTATGGTCGTAAATCCGCTTCATACTGTGCGTACCGCGCGCGTGTGAATAGAAAAGTGCTTATACGATTCATGAATTTTGGCGAGGCGTCTGATGGCCTCTTCAATCATCGGTCTTACAATACGCAAAACGCGCCCATTGGCTGCCTTCTGCCTTATTTTCACGACAGAAAAATGCGGTCGTCGGGATCGCAGTCACTCCCATGGTGATGGTGAGCCAGCGACAGAACGCCCAGTCGTATGACAGTTTCGGCTGCATAAAGTTTTCGGGTACTTTGACGGCCGAAATGTCCGAATACAGAAAGATACCACCACTCGGCAGGATCGGGACGATTTTCACATCCACCAATGTGCGTAAAAGACGGTCGCGCTTTTTCCTGTACTGGTCTGCAACAAAAGCATAAAACGTCTCAAATCCCTTGTAAGGCTTTTTCCGCGAGTTCCAACATGTTCGCGACGGCCTACTGGAAAGGTGTTGCAACACTTAACTGAATCCAGGTATTGGCAAGACAGATACCCTGAATCAAATTGCTAGGACCGATAGCCCAGTCTACCTTCCATCCCGTCACAGAAAAGGTTTTCTCAGCGCTCGAAACCGTCAGTGTGCGCTTCCACATGCCGTCCATGTTAGCGATCCGTACGTGTTTCCTACCATCGAACACAATGTGCTCACATACTTCGTCCGAAATGATGATTACGCGCGGGTTAAGACGCACATACTTGGCAATAAGTTCAAGTTCGTTCTCTGTAAACACCTTACCCGTCGGGTTGTGCGGATTATTAAGAAGCACCGCACGGGTCTTCGATGAAAAAGCTCGCGCCAAAGTTGGTTCATCAATATAGAACTCTTTAAGTGTCGAGATTTTCCACGTCGATGTGTCGGCTGCTCAGCTGGAAAATGGCATTATCGATTCGAATCATAATCTCGCGTTCCTCGCTGCAATGTGGTCCCCTGTTATTCTCGTATACATTTACGACTCGCAGATCTGGCTTGCCATTGCTCAAGCCATTGTGGGTACCTGGATTGGGTTGCGCCTCAAAATTGGCCATTCCGCCCGACGCTTTTCGACGAGAAAGTGGTATCGGCCGCGGCTTGTGGCCAGCTCGCATTTAACAGCAACCCGCTCTCCTCGAGCTCTGTTGCTCCTGATGCAAACAGCCGCTTGCGTTTGCCGTCATATGGAACGAGATTATAAGCAGCTTTCGCATGTCAGATTTGCTGGATGACCGAGAGACTGTGGTGCTGCAATACCAAATTTTGGACATTGGTGTCGTTGAAGAGCCGGTGTTTTTGATTGCCGGGAAGGCCCAAACAGCCGCCGACATTGCGGCAAATGCGAAAACCAAGTGCATGAGCGATCCACAACTCTTGAAAGAGCTCAAAAAGGCCGATGTGCTAGGCTGTGTCAAAAATTGTGTCGACATTTTATTCCAAATCTTGCGACAGCTTCAGGGCGCTGAAGACTCGGAAATCATTGGTGTGTTTCACGAGATTCTCACTGGAGGTAGGGTAAGCGGGGTCGTGAACCTCATGCACATTGGGTTGGTGCGTGAGAAACGTCGTTGATTTGCTGGTGAGCATTTTGGATTTACCAGAGTCAACTGTTGTACCTCCGGGCAACACGTTTGGCTTCCCACACGAACAAGTATTCCTTGTAAAAATTGACCACTGTTTCACGCACGATCGCAAACCCACGCCCAGTGCCGCGGTACTTCGAGCCACCACGCATGATGGCAATGACGTAAAAGTGCGACTTGGTCCCCGTTTCGAAAATGTAAAATACCGGACCAAACATGAGCTCCACAAAGTTAACGACAGCTTGGTGCCATCCGTACTCGACAAACAGCTATGCAATCAATGGAATAGTCATCAACATACCAAACTGGAAGATAAACTGCGTGTTCATCACTTCTGCCAACTCATCTAACGAGTCGGATGGCAGATTCCTCAATCTCTTGGTGCAGTGCAATGTAAACTTTTCCATAAGCGTAGACGAAAACACAGAGCACGACGAGTGTGTTACAGATATAAAAGCCCATGTGACCGTAAAACATAGAGATTAAGCGGAAAAAATCCATGCCAGCACCCATTCGATGCGAATCGCGACTCAGCGAGCTTTCCGCGCATCCGTTCAAGAGCTTGGCTTCAAATGCGTTAATTTGACTCAATGTTACGTCCCGACCCTTGCCACATGCATAAACTCCTGGTGCGTCACCTTTTCGCCACGAAGGGCGACATTGTAGCCAGCAAAGACATCTTCTGACAAATTGATCCCATCGCTGGCCTTTGCCACACCACCATTCGACATAATAAACGACTTTTCAAAACACATCGGGGTGGCCATAATGCATACGACTTTGAAGAGGATTCGCCAGTACACGCTGTGTCAGACTCACAAACACAAGCTATTGCAGCGTCATAAAATGAGCCAGAGACGATGCTCCACCCGTGAAAATGTGTTCCTTCATCCCAATAATCGTGACATTCTGTCCATTCATTGTGGCAGTGGCGAAGAAATTGGGAATATTGAGTATTTTTTTAAAGTAATGCTCATGATTCATATCAATCGTTTGTAGGTACCTGCCACGCGTGAAAGGCATTGCAATGTTTTGATTTTCAGACTCACTCAAAAGGCGTTGTTTCTTGCTTATGTTCCCACCACCAAAATGATAAGGTACCCTATTCTGACATTCGCAAAACATGTGTACCCTCTATTGTCCCTGCAGATTGTACATGTTTGGGGGACCCTCATTTGAACTTTATTCACAAACAGCACCCTATTCTGACGTTTGAGTCCTAGTTTGGCAACAAACCTGAAAAAGTACCCTATTTTGGCAAAAGTCCAAGAGAATTTGCCTGAGTTTCAGCGCAAAATCGGAGCGTCGGTGACTGTCCTGTTTTTGCTCAAGAGTCCGAATTGATACATTTGGACGGCTAGAATAGATGCATCATTTTGGCCGCTTCATACATTTATTCAGGGAGTGGTATGCAAATTCATGCGCCCTTGACGGTACTTCAAAAGTAATAAACTTATAAACTGATTTACTCTTGTCACTAACTCGGGTTCCGTGAGGATGGCAGGAGTGGCGTTAATGAGATTCATCTGCGCGTCACCAAAAGTGGTGGTGCTGGTGTGATGTCGAAAAAGCTCTGCAAACATAATTGAAGTCTCATTCCTTAGTCACGAAAAAAATGGGTTCTGCTGCTCTCAAAGGCAGCCACCTCGTAAAGTTGTGCCTTACATGAAATCCATGTGATCCCGTTGGCTTATACGTTGCCCTTCGTACACTGTCTGATTCTGTAGCTGGCACATCCATAAATGTGCTAATCCACCAATACCCCACCGGATTCGTCACATTTGGTCTTGGTAATCATTCAAGTGCAAACTGTACTTATCCATCATCTCCCGTTGCATTGCTGTCAAGATTTTCGGAGGTTTGCTTAATGCGATCGCTGTCTGATATAAGGCGAGATCTTGAAGTTTCACTGCTACCCCAGTCCAATGTTGTATAAAAGACCCGACCGTGGTCGAGTGGTACGCTGCTCACTTCGGGACCGGGAGGTCCCGGGTTCAATCCTGGGGCCAACCAAGTTGGTTGGATTCTAAAGTATAATGTGACGTATTCAACCAATGTTGTATAAAACGTAACCAGAAGCGTTGTGCCCCCAGACAATATGTGCCACATTTGACCTGCGTGTACAGTCATCGTCTAGAATGCACTGGTTACACTCTGCTGTAAAACGTGTTTAATTGCATCGTTGTTGTAAAACGTAGTCTATTTAGTAAAGATTCACTATTAGCTACAATAAAATTCAGTAGTACTCTGTGTAAACTTTCCTCTGATCGATACTCATCCCGATGTAACGAGAGTAAAAATTTTCGACGATCAATAGGACGATCTTGCATCTCACCCTGGATGCTTTCGAGACATATCCGCAAACGGATTCCTCGTAACCTCGAACTTAAACATTTCTTTTCAAACTCAATAACCGCATGCACTTGCTCCGAGGTCTTTTTCCAAAGATAACCTAAATGCTCATGCGCTGTCCTTCGTATACCTTGGAAAATATGTTCGTTACGGAGTTGCCATAACCATGTCGCACCTATCGAGCAAAACGCCCACCACAGTCTGGACATTTCCTTTCTACTCGCTTGGGCTTGGCGGCCGCATCAAATCGTTAGCCGCTCCATTATTGCCGGTGATATCGGTGGTGCCTGCCTGGTTACAAAATGCCACTTATATGGATCTAAATCCTTTGCATTTGCCCACCAACCGTTCCATAAACTTAAAACGCGTGACCACAGTTTCTGTGCACGCGTACACCCCCACACTATATGTGTGACCCCTTTCCCGGGTGCTAAGCAATGTCGTCCATTGCGCACCCGCCTTGTGATGAATATCCATCGTAAAAGCAATTAAGCTGGAACGTAGCCATTCGATCCAGACACCATCGTTGTTAGTCTGACAGCAGGTGGCCATGCTTCCATACATCTCTTGTCGTCTGATCTTGTACAAATCCATTCCATGTGTCTCGCTCCCTTTTACCTTGCCATCGTGTTTCAATTTTGTGTAATGACTTCGCGATAATCTTGTAATAGAGTCCTCGAAAAGTCCTCCTCAACCAATGTTTGATGGATGAAGGGCGAAGTCTGCGTTCGTTTCCCACGCTATCCCATGGATGGCCGGATGCGCTTCAAAAACTAAGCCATGCGGCCACTCAGTCTCCTTAGCAAATCCTGGCTTCTGGTCCAGTGTTACCATCTTCACGCAATCCCAATACAGACCGTCTTGCCTTTGCCGTAACCTGCAGTGATTACCAGTCCCACCGTCCACTCCGGTTATCGTCCTCTCGCCTTGTACCTTCCATTCCATTGAGAGCCATTGTTTAGGCGACCAGAGTAAACGTAATGGTCCAGGATCCCCTAAACATTTTCCAGTCGCTACCCGTGGTGAACAAAGTATTATTGTAAGGAGCCATCGCCCTACCTTCGCCCTAGTGTGTCCCTTCTTCGACGTAAACAGCGCTTTCCACGAAAAGGTATTGTCTGACACCTTCTGGATACGTAGATCGCTAATCGTTCCTTTGATACATCGGGCAAACTTCTTCCAGGATAGATAGCTCGCCGCTGAATCCGTATCCATGGATTCGCAAACCAGGTGTACTCTCCCCAAAAGCGCTTTAAGTGTCCATTTCCTAGCCCATTCCATTGTAGCTTGTGTAAGTCTGCTGTGACGAACACCTCTTCGTTTTGGTGCACTCCAATCGCCGGCTCCACTGTTTGTGTGTCGCAACGTTCTCGTAGTTGGGATAGATGATCCGAGACATACTTCCGCAAATTTTGTCGCTCCGCTTCCGTTGGTCCTAACGTGTCCGCTATAGATCCTCTAATCATAGCCACAGCACTGCCTCTGTTCAGTCTGCGCTCCGGCTGACCTGTATCATAGGAAGAAAACCATACGTTAGAATTACTGCATTTGTTAAGCTGCGTCCAGTTTCTCCAGGCAGTATTGTATCGGTCTATTGGCTCCAGCAGCCACATCGTGGCTTCCTTGACCACCAATGTATGTAGTGCTGCTGGAATGGAAATGAGCCCAAGTCCCCCCGCCTTCTTGGGGGTAAATAGCAACAGTGTTATGACGCCCTCCTTCTGTGTCCGTCGCTTTGCTCCAAATGAACCGCTTTTGTAGTGCTACCAGTTCCCGTTGTGTTTCCTCTGATGGAGTAAGAATGCTTTCGCCGTGAAGAGGATAGCAGGAATCGCAATCGCGTTGAAAAGCGTCACCCTTTCATCTACTGACGTGCCGCATTTCGTGGCTGTGAGGAGTCGGCGTTGTATCGCTCTTATTCTGCCCGCCCAGTTCTTGGCCTTGAGTAAAGAATTACCTATTTGATAACCGAGGTAGCGTACCGATTCTCCAGGTTGCAATATCGGTACCTTGTACCATTCCGGTGGGTACACTTCTGTTTCCATCAAAATGACTTGGCTCTTCGCCGGCTGCATCCTTAATCCTGACAGATGTCCGAACCTTCTACAATGTCCAGGGCCCGTTCCATTTGCCTATCTTCTCGAAAAAAAATAGTTGAATCGTCGACGAAAGCAGAAAACCGTTGTTCCCACTGCATTGTCGAGTTGCCAATCGTGATGCCTTCGAGTTCCTTGTCTTTCGTGATAGCTAGCCCCAATGGCTCCACCGCGAGAATGAATAGCAGTGGTGCTTGTGGGCATCCCTGCCGGATGCCCGATACCACTGGTATCGCTTCTTAAAGTTCTCCATTAACCAGAAATCTTGCCGACGTTCCTTCGTGGATCTTGGTCATGACATCAATAAAGCGCTGTGAAAATCCAAATTTCTTTAGCACCATCATGAGAAAGTTGCGATCGATAGTGTCATACGCCTGGCAAAGTCTATCATCAAGACTCCTCCACTATTCTCAGCCCTTTTCGATCTTGGACCTTGACGATAGTGTTCCAACATATCCAACATCAACACAACTGCTCTATCCATTCGCCGGCCATACCCGAAACCTTGTTGCGTGTCATCGATTAGCCTCCCTAGAAACCTTTGTAATCGTGCTGCTAACACCTTAGCGAAAATCTTGTAACTTGACTGAAGTAATGATATCGGCCTGTAGTCCATCGCGTTATCAGAGTCCCCTTTTTTCTGAGTGGTATTATGACAGAAAGTCCGTGGCGGATCGTCTCCTTGAAGAATAGCATTACGCACTATGCATAAGTCGCTAATTACTTCGTCTGCAAAGTCCTTATAAAAGTCGTTGTTCAGACCGTCTGGTCCGCCCGCCTTCCTCCTCTCCAGAGTCCGTAAAGCATTCTTGATATCTCCTTCATCTATCGGCTCCATTAATGCTTCATTGTCACTTACCGTTACCTTTCTGTCGCTCGGAAATGTGACGAATAGGTCCAGAAACTGTTCCATCTTGTCTGGTGCTATGTTACTATGCCTGCAGCTGAGCACCTCCTTCCATACTAGTGCGAATTTATCTGGGATGCTCATCTCTGCCGTGCCTTGCAAATGTGTTCCGGGTACCTTGATTGCTGTGACATGTTGGTTACTTTCCCATACGGCTGTGCGCCGAAATAACCATCTCATGGTATCCATGCTTCTTCTTAATTTGCACCCTTGACGTACCTTGTTTTCCTTCAGTGCTTCATTGGCTGCTATACCCAATATTTGGGCCCGAGAGGAACCCATTCCAAAAAGTGACTGGGATAATTGTACCGCTTTCCTTTTCCGTCGCTGTCGCACTCGTTTCCGCACTCGCATTATTGCTGCTGTCCAAAGCTGGACTTGTTGATCCCAATTCACATGTGCCTGAAATGTCTCTCCTCGTCTGTTTCGAACTTCTGCCGTAAACTCCTCTACTACTCTCCGCCAGTTGGCGCCCGAAACTGGATACTTTAATCGAAACTGTTGGCGAGGAAATGCTTGTTGCCTTCTCTTAGGTTCACGCAGTAATAACGTTACCTCCTCATGGTCTGAGGCTACCAACGGTGTACGTGTTTCCAATCGATCCACCCAATCATACCGGTTTACAGGGGTATATATCCTGTCGAGTCTGCTAGCTGCTTCCCCTCGCCAGAAAGTGAACTCCAAACTTTCCGTTAGTCGTTCCGCATCTCACGCTGATTGCTGGGCTAACGCCGCGTCGTACCAGCCGTTTGATGCAATTAATCGTGAGAGTTCCACGCACTCAGTCTTGATGTCCCTCCCTGGTGCTAACCGGTCCAGTTGAGGCGCTTCGACGCAATTGAAGTCGCCCTATATAGACAACATCTTGGTGAAAGCCACCTCGTGCGATTGTTATGTGAAGAAGTGGAGCAACTGTTGATCATGTGTGAAAAGTGGAATTTTTATTTATCAATCAGCGTTGTTAGGGTTTCCTGCGAAAGACCAAGGTCACCTACTTATGTCACCACGTCTCGATTACCAGATTGGAGGCTAACCCGAAAGATTTGGAGTCGCTATGTGTAATCGTTCATAGAAGATTTTGCAGTCTACGCAGCATTGCTATATGAGTTATGGGAAGTGGATTACAATAAGAGGACTAACAAGAGAAACACAAATCAGAACGCAGATTTGCTGAACGGATCAGATGAGAAGCCTGCAGACCTGTGCGGCGAAGTGGCGCCGGTTTCGATTATCTGGAAGATGAGTGGTAAGGCCACCAATCTGATTGGCCAAAATGGAAAACCGGATTAGCTGCCCTGAGTCAGCTACTAAGTCGGGATGGTGGCTGCGAATGGTCGACAAAGGAACTCTACCGTGCCAAATCGGCGCATCGATACAAAACGAGTAAATGGCGAGTCCAGAAGTCAGGAAATATCTGGACTTACGAGGTGTGCTGCAGCGAAGTTGGGCCTGGTTAGTCGTGCTGGGTCAGGTCAGCATTGCTGCCTGAAACTGACCAGCTGGGATCGAGCTGTGTTATAAAGGTGGTCGATGGTAAATGCAGGCAGCTTTGAGGCGCCAGAAATGCTAGAAGGGCTGGATCCCTTTTGTAGCTGGATGAGGCAATATTAGCCAGTCGGTGGCCAGGAAGACGTTGTTGAAGATAATTAGCTATCTACCCTTTTTAAACTAGCAACCAGCAAGGCCGGCCGCTATATTTGGGGTAAGGTACACGGATAACCAGCCAGGTCGGCCGTTATATTTTGTGTGAGGTACACCATAGGTTTAGATTGGATTTAGGGATTAAATCAGTATACGTTTCTCTTTCCAAGACACAAGTCGCTATTTGTTCACAGCAGAGGGTTAACAAGGTCCCCTCTAGTTGTCATTGGTTTGCCCGGGGAAGGTCACGAGAGACCCACCGGAATTCCCCTGACCGGGAGTCGTTTGGAAGTAGAATACTCATTAAAGTCGCCCGTGTTTGAAACACGGTATTATTGTATTGAAAGGGAAGGCGAAGTTTTGGCTTACTGTGGGAGGTTGTGGATAACTGTTTGGAGCTCACGTCTACGCATAAGATCGGAGTAACCCCCTTATTCTCTGTGTTTGGGCTAGCCGATTGAGGAAACTCGGTCCAGCAATTGCGGCATACCGAAACCAAGTATAGCGCCAGTCCGCCCCCCGGTGAAGATTTCCACTCAGGGCTAGCAAAAACGTTATTCATTAAGATTACAAACACTTTGATATTCTGTACGTCAGAGGGAAATTTTTAAAACGAAAAAAAAACTTTCTATATTATAGAATACTTACACTTAAAACCTATCCATGCAATCATCTTTCAGAGTTTTTGTATGAAAAAATGTTTAAGAACGGATTCTTACTTAGATTCTTTCAGTAATTAAATTGGTTTAATAGTATTTCGTAAGGTATCGATGATATTTTTAAAGATCCCTTCCTGTTGTAGAAAAGGAGTAATAAAATGTTTTAAATGATCATATTGATCGATATCAATTTCTTCATTTTAGAAACAAATGGGTTTTAAATGCTCTAGGATATACTGCAAATAAAATTACCGGAATTTCCCTTGACCGGGAGTCGTTTTGAAGTAGTATACTCACTAAAGTCGCCCGTGTTTAAAACACGGTATTGTTATATTGGAAGGGAAGGCGAAGTTTTGGCTTACTGTGGAAGATTGGGGATAATTGTTTGGAGTTCACGTCTACGCATAAGATTGGAGTAACCCCCTTATTGTCTGTGGTTGGGTGGCCGATTGAGGAATCTCGGTCCAGCATGTGCGGAATAATGAAACCAAGTATAACGCCAGTCCACTCCCCGGTGAAGATTCCCGCCTAGGAGCAACCCTAGTCCCGCTGCCCTAACTGGGCATCTAACTTTTCGTCGAAGAATCCACCATGGAGCGTAACCACCAGTGCTGACGGGTACACAAGGTGAGATTTAAAGAGATGCATCATCCCAGTCGTCAGAGCCAAGGTGATGGAAGTGACCGATCCAGCTAGCTCGATGCTGACCTGGACCAAGACCTGGATGGACGTAGTACCCCCTCCGTCAGTCAGCTATCTGGGGCCCCTGTGGGTGTTCGTACCTAGTAAAGAGTTTCTGAGAGTGAGTACACCACGATTTTTTTCTTTTTTGTTTCTCTTCAGGGGTGTTTGTTTACCTCTGAGACACCGACCAGCGGTTCGTCAATCGTCACTTCTGGAGGGCAGGACGTTGTTTCATGCAGCACTGTAATCTATTTTTCCATACCTTCAACTCACATGTCACCAGTGCAGATCTAGTTAGCTTCCGAATTCCCTTCTTTCGAGTCGCTCACCTCAAACCTTGGTGTTACCATCCATTGCGCCCTCTCTGATATCTTCCTTTCTATCTACTACAGAGGTCGATGTGTTACGGTCCGTCAAAAATATCGGCCGACTTGTCATAGGATGGTCCACTTCTAGATCTCAGTCAGCACCTGTTAATTCTGAATCGCGGTCCATGAACAGCTGACCGCCGTCAGAGGCACCTTGAGTCTCAACTTCATATTTGCAAGTCTCTACCTCTTCGTTGGGCGTCGTGGATCAATAGCACAGCCACTTTTACGCTTTATCGGC
This sequence comes from Sclerospora graminicola, assembly GCA_001887855.2. Classification (NCBI taxonomy): domain Eukaryota; phylum Oomycota; class Peronosporomycetes; order Peronosporales; family Peronosporaceae; genus Sclerospora; species Sclerospora graminicola. Next base: position 45,709 of record MIQA02000619.1, on the reverse strand, counting down.
ATGCCGGGTCATGTTGGCGACTCAAGAGTCAAATTCCCCCTCGTGTTGATGAGCTGGCATCTCGTTCAGGGCGCCGACCAGGCTCCAGACACCCCAATTGAAGACCCTCGGTCAGTGGCATCGACATGAAGTCGGTCAGACCAGCTAAACAGTACTATGATTTAGACGACCTGGACTTGGCCATGACTCGCGGGCATTCACCTAAAGTCTCGACCCTGATTTAGAGGCGATAACTCGGATCGGGATGTTGGAAATCCTCCAAAGTAAAGGGTTTCACGGGTAGAGACGTGGATGACGATCAAGATTGTGGTTGTGTGGTGCAGTGGCTCCAGTATTGATTAATTGTCAGATGAACGATAGATAAAACTACCAATCGGAGTAGCTGCCGTGAGTCATCTTGAATAGTCAGGATGACAAGCGCGCTGATATATCGAAGGAGCACTGAGGGGTATCGAATCGTCCCTAAGGGAAGGAGTGTGTGGTGAAGCGAATCGGAAATACGGATATAAGTATAAGTGGCCCACATCTGGATGCTGACTGGAGGTTGACAGGACACCCATCATGGATGGGTAGTACAGAACCGTTGATAGGTGGGACATGCAGATCCAACGTTGGAATGTTGTGTAAGAACGGGTTATTGGAAAAGTGGAGAAAAATCCGAAGGTCGCCGTTAGTGCACCTAGTCCCAGGTGAAGTGGATCAGGCAAGTATCACGACTGGATAAGGATATCCAGATACCAGACTAGACCGACGTTGAAGTCCGACCAGCTAATGACCAATCAGGTTTACGAGTGGTTCAGTATATGAGATATGACATGGTACGATTATCGAGGCTGATTATCGGTGATCCAAGAGGTCCGATTGACCAGATGATGGGTTTCGGTTGATCGACTAAATGAGCTGGCCCAGTGTTAGGCATGAGGATCAAGAGAGTGAAAGAATCCCATATACATACAGCAGTGATTGGTATGGGATGTATCAGCCGAATCAAGTCGAAACCTCAGCCGAAGCGAGTCGAAACTAGATATGAAGACCAGCATAAACCGGCTTTGATCAACATCAAGGAATCCGTCTCTCGACCTCTGAAAGGACTGACCTCGAGTCGATCTTTTGAAGTGTAACGCACGTCAGAGGCAGAAGTGGAGTTTAGATCAGAGAAGAAACAGATCCTGAGCCGATACGAAACCGGTTCCGACCTGACTTCAAGCTAACCCGAGCCGGTACCGACCAGCTTCTAGGTAACGGTTATATGAAGTCTAATCATGGTTGGCGATAACTCAGCGTTTGTAATCGGCTTTAGATCATCTCGTGGAGTTGCTACCGATCCGATCCCGATCCGATTCTGAGGTGATTCCGGAAGTACCAGGTCGAGAGCAGATCGGTTGAAGATCAGTCGAGAACCGGATCGAAGATCAGTTGAAGATCGGTCAGAAGTGGTACGGATCATGTTGAAGATCAACGGAGAACGTTCTATGGTAGTACCGGCTAAACCATGTGACAAGATAGTCAAGTAGGTAAGTCTCATAGGTTGGTGTAGGGTACATTAGGTATTAGATATTGCATTTTTAATAATAGCATTGAATTTACCCTAAGCAAAGTGTCGCTCCGCCACGTGTCGCGGTCATTGCGAGCACAGGGTTAACTAGGCCCCAGTAGCTCAACTAATTCTCGGTTAAGACGCGCATCGACGCATTTTTGGCTTACCGGAAGTCCCCCGACGGGATTGTTTAAGATTTCAACCCTCACCCCTCACGTCCACGTGTTTCGAACACGTTTAATTAATTGAAAAGGTTTTGTGGAGATAACGTTGTGATTTACTGTGGAAGATCGTGGTTTTCGTGGTTTCTGTTTATCTCTCGTTTTATTGGTTGGTCCGGTCGGGTTGAAAAATCCCCACCCGGCCTTTGTGGTACGTATACATAGTTTCACCCACTAATCTGTTCTCGGTGAAGATTTCCACCAGAGAGCAACCCCGTCCGGAAGAAAATATTTCGCTTGACACATTTTTCTCATCTAGCGTCCACCTGAGTGAGTGTAACCACCGAATACCAATGGGTACACAAGGTGAGATGGAGCTTAAAACGGATTCAGTCGTTAATGATAACCAGTCATCTGATCGGGATGATCGGTCCAGTCATCCTAGTGATGATTCGCCCGATTCTTATGCTGATCAGGATCAACGAAATACCCTCTCTGACAATTGGTCGTCCGGGCCAGTGGGAATCTGGCTTCCCACAACTTCTGTTATGGATTTGGAAATCGGCTTCACCACAAGTGCAGGGCAGGTTCTGATTCATAAAGTATGTGGGCCAGCGAGAAGTGCGGCAGCGATGCTGGACCAGGTCAGCAGTGTTGGTCAGGTTGGCGGTGCTATCCGAATCTGGCCAGCGTGGATCGAGGCAGTTTATCGTTCTATGAGGATGATCAACGGTAAGTGGAGACGGTCAAGGGTCGTGCGAGAAGCTCCGTTGATGCTGGCAGGGCCGGATCACTGTAGTAGCCTAGACGATGCATTATTATCCAATCAGGTGACCGAGGTGAAGACGTTGAAGATAGCAAGCGGGCCACCATATTTGATGAAATCTAGACGGACGACCAGTAGGTGGGTCACCGTATTTTAGTATGGCACACCAAGGGCTCGAATTGGATTTAGGAATAAAATCAGCTTACGTTTCTTTTTCTAAAGCGCAAGTCGCATTGGTTCGCAGGAGATGGTTAACAAGGACTCCTCTAGTTGTTGTTGGTTTTCTCGGGGTAGACCCACTAGAATTCCCCTGACCGGGAGTCATTGGAATTCGTACACTCACTCAAATCAACCGTGTTTAGAACACGTATAAGTGCGGACATATAGAAGAATCAATTTTAATCAAAAAAATATTGAAAGTTATGTTTTATGACCCTAATCGTTTTCGCTGACTGTGGACGAGTGTGGAATCATTTTTGGAGTTCACGTTTGCACATAAGATTGGCGTAACCCCCCTATTGTCTTTGGTTGCAGGGTTGGCACTTATTCAAAATTTTGTGGAACAGTTCTAAGTCACTATTGAACACCTTTTCAATGAACCTGTTCAATAGCTGCGAGCGTAAGAACCTTTGTAATCATAGCCCCAAGAACCTTTTTACGCATCCTTCTATCCTTCATTTCGATTATTCTTAATGTTACATACATTGCATGTAGGATTATTAAGTTGTAGAGGTGACAATGAATGTTTTGAACCTGTTGGAACAGGCCTCAGAACACTTCAAAGTTCAACTCTGTTTGTTTGTGCTGGCCGATTGAGTAATCTCGACCCAGTCCCCGGTGAACTAGTCCCAACTGTATTACATAAAAAACAACGGGGGATAAGTACCTAGAAAACAGGACTTGTTATCAATACATTACGTCGTTCAAAAGTGATCAATTGTATGAAAGGTACCCTAAGGTCCGCTAGACTGTTAGCTAACGCCTAACTCGTAGGATTGCTGCTGTGAAAGTGACACGCCCCAGCTCCCGAAATTGATTAACGTTACACTTTCACGGGTATATAAATTAATTTAATTTAGAGAGATGATAATGAGCCTTCAATTTCCGCTAATGGGCCTTCACCTACATACTTCTTAGAACTTACCTTCCTTCTTTAAAACCAACATGGAAGGCTTCATTCGATTGTCAGAACAGTTTTTTGATTATGTCAATGATGCCCGTGATGCGCTAGATGAGCTGACACTGCCAGAAGGCTATGTCACAACCGTCAAACGGCAACAAAGGGCGGGTAACCGCAAGGAAGGTGAGATCAAAGAAGTGGACTTACAGTGCTCATGTAATGGACGAAGTCCTCAATCTGCTATAGCTGCCTCTCGCCGTGCCTCTGGTTGCACATTTTAAGCCACTATCAGACGAGAACGACAACAAGAACAACCAGATCAGTTGTCAATCAAAGTCACCCAAGAAGAGCATAAGCATGAGCCCTTTGTGGACAAAGCAGTGCATCCAAGTGGACGTGCGCTTACGGAAAAAGAACGACAAGCAGTGCTTGCAAGTTTGCGTGCAGGTATCAGCGTTGGTCGAATTATTGTCTCCCTTCAGAACTCTGGTGTTGTAGGTGTTATTGCGCGTGACATCTACAACATCCGCGCACAGGAAGGTCGCAGAGTGCTAGGGGGCAGTCGCCACTTGCATTCCTGCTTGTAGTCTTGCAGCAAACAATGATAACATCAACGAGCCATAATGCACGCAAGTTAATGCTGAGCAGCAACTGACACACCTGTTCATCGTGTCTCCCTCTGCCAAAGCGTTCTCCATGCTTGTCGGGTTTTCTTGATTGATGCCATCTACAAGACCAATCGGTTTGGACTACCTATCTTGCACATCATGGGCATCACTGCAATCAACCAAATCTACACGTTTTCATACTATTTTATGCACAAAGAGATGGAGGATGACTACCTCTGGGCTTTGCAAAACCTGAGGCAGGTATTCGAACTGTTCAATATTGCCATGCCAAAAACATTTGCTGCTGATCGCGAGCTGGCGTTAATGAACGCGCTTGAATGCTGCTTTCCCTACGCGAGGACCCTACTTTGCCGCTGTCAAAATAATCCGGATGTGGTTTCGACCGGTACCGGTTCGATCCTACCTCGACCTTGGGTTGTCGACTTTTGGCCCGCTGCAGCGTTCTCAGGGTTAGTTCCAATTGCTCCGAATTGCTTATACGGAGCAGGGTTAGCTGATCAGCCAAATCACGATTGTCCAAAGTGCCAATAAAGTGTTCGACATGCTCGCGAGCTATATTCGGGTGTCCTGGATCCTTGATCGGCATTTTCGCACGTAGACCAGCAACATTCAGCCGATGTAAGTATTCAATCGGTGTTTCGTCGGATCTTTTCTTCATGTGGTAATACTGTCTCGCGACAGACACCCCCGAGTTGCAATACTGCTCTTCAAATTCTTCACACAATCGAGGCCACTTCAGCTGCTTAAGCCAGTTCTTGGCCGGACCTTTCATTAGATCAGCGAAAATCTGACATCTTTCACCTTCCGGTGTCTTATCTCTCAAAAAGGCTGATTTAGTCCGACTCTACCAAGCTCTAGCCTGATCATCATCCATATCCTTGCCGGTGAAATATTTTAATTCCGAGATCGCCGACATTCGCACTCGAGTGATCGTACCGGAATCACTGTCGAATGCCTGCGCGGAGGCCATATTTGCCCTACGAGGCATCTCCATATCCAAATCATCCGGATCAAAATGTAGACTGATCTCTCCTTCTGATTCCATGTCCACATCACTACGTGGAGGTGATCTATGGAGTCGATCTTGGTGACCGACCTGGCATATTGATCGAACAATTCCGGCCGATCGAACTGATTCCATATCCACTTCCACGGCTTGACCGGTTTCTCAGTGGATTGATTCATGTTTGGTGTCGATCGCCATGGTTGTCCTTGCCCAGGTGTGTACTGAGGTAATCCGTATTGTTCACTCGCAAATCGGTTCATCATAGTCGCGAACATGGTTCTCATTTGTTCTGGGACCTCCGGTATGTTGGTAGGGTTACTGTTGGGAGTCGGATTGTTCTGTGGAACTTCTTGAGCATCTTCAAAACTATCATCTGATCCGACTCGACCAGGTTCAGGCTTCCTTTTCCTGTTCTGCGACTCGATCTTGGGGTCAATCTGCTTGATCCCTTTCGGGCCCAACGTCATACGTGTTATTCCAACCGAGGAGTCGGTGGAGTCCGCTCCAGATTGTGATGACGATTGATATATTGACTCAATATCCATAGGATATTCAACCAACTGCGATCGGTGTGAAGGATCCGCGATCGGCGACTGGGCCACGGGGTTCGCCCCGAGTAACGAGGCAAGGTGATCATACAGAGTTGTCATAGCTTCTCTGATCGTCCCTTGGTCCAGATCGAACAGCATATTCGCGTCGAACGCACCAGTAGTGAAACCAACTTCGTCGATCTGCGCCAAGAGGTTCCTGATCAGGTCAAGTTGACTGCCTGTGATAACTGGCCTGGTCGCCCGACCTTCAAGCTTCCCGATGATCTTGGGTTTTATGATCTTCATCACTCGGTTGGTAGCTAGGAACTTGTGATACTCTTGAAGATAGAACAGCCGTTCTACATCTTGAACAGTGGTCTTCTCAGCTGGTTCGGTCTTCTCTTCATCTTCTTCGAAGATCTTCGGTTTAGGTTTCACATATTTTTTAGGTGGATCACATTGATCCACCCCCCTGTTTTTTCTTTCTTTTTCCATTTTCTTCTTATGCATAGGATCGAGGTCAGCACCTCGATCCTTTCCCGGGTTATAGTTAGTTTTTCTATAACCCAGATCGGCCCCGACCGGGACCTTGTGGGGAGTTGTTTCGTCTTTAATTTCGACCTGGCACTCCACCAGACCAGGTCGACCATCGCTTCATTTAGGTATGGACAGCATCGGAGACGATACGCCTTTATCGGATGTGGTACTCCGTTGATCCTGATCGCCATCAGAATCAGCTGAATCACCATTATGGTGACTGATCTGATCTTCCCGGTCATCCGACCGGTCGTCATGTGCGATAGGATCCATATTCAGCTTCATCTCACCTTGTGTACCCGTTGATCGGGGGTGGTTACACTCACTCAGGTGGACTCAGTGACGAAAACGATGATCTTGATCAGGTCGGAGGGGATGACCTTCTCGAGACAGGGGTGTCCTCGGGTGGAAATCTTCACCGGAGAACGGGTTGGGGTCGATACTTAATCAGTATCTAGGCACTGATCGGGAAACTTCGTCCGATCAGGCCAGCCAATGAGAGTGAGAGACAACAAGAAACCAAGAGAACGCGATCAAACCACGATCTTCCACAGTAATCCACAAACGTTATCTCCACAAAACCTTTCCAATATTAATAACGTGTTCCAAACACGTGCGCGTGGGGGGTGAGGTTTGATCACCTAAACAAACCCGTCGGGGGTCTTCCGGTAAGCCAAAATGCGTCTAAGCGCGTCTTAACCGGGAATTAGTTGAGCAAGAGGGGACTAGTTAACCCTGTGCTCCCAATGACCGCAACACGTGGCGGAGCGACTCTTTGCTTAGGGGGAAAATCAAAACCTGTTATTATATATGCAATGTCCTATACCTAGTGTACCATACACCAACTCATGTGCCTTATTTATACTTCGACCCTGTTCACTTCGTCGCACGGTTGCATAGTACCACCTTACCCATCTTTGCTGCACCTTCAAACTGATCCGTACCACTTCTGCCCTGATCACGGTAAAACTCTATGGCGATCTTCAACCATCCCGATCTCTCGATAAACAGCCTGGAAAACACTCGAGATCTGCCCCTCGGACACTGTTCACTTCATATCCAACCCGGCATTACTGAAAACTCCATCTACCTTCACATCAGGACGCCGGTTTGGGGCCGATCAACCCCGATCATGATCAGCACAGCGATAGACCGAGTGATCGGGCAGTGATCAGGGCGATCAGCCTCAGATCACTTCGAAACACCTTCGGGTTACCATCACAACGACTTTGCTTGCTTACTTGACCATATTCTCGACCTTCATCCCCTGTCGGGGTACCAAGATCGCACTGACTCAGCAGATCAGGCCTGATCGGGCCTTCTTACATCATTCCTGGACAGATCCATCGGCTCTCATCGCTTGCCTTAACTTGGTATTATTCGCACGGCTTGCCACTCCACATACCCGTTCTATTCTATACCTGATCTTCGTATTCTGGGGCAGAATTGGGTGGCTCGACCGATCGGGCCGGAACTTCGTATCACATCCAACTTCAACATCTGCACTGTTTATAACTCGACCCGATAACTGTTTCTGATGTGTCACGTCGCCATTGCTGCCTTATCTCCAATTTGTCTCTGCCGATCTCGCCATACGTCCACGTGAACTCCACTTAATAAGCGTTATCCCGATCGCGATCGTGATCTCCGCCGTTCCATTAATATCCGGGACCGGGCGTAGTAACGGTACTTGGCTTATCCCTTTACATTACGAAAACCCGTTGTCTACCACCTTTTCGTCGTATATGCGATCAGCCTGTACCACCCATCAACTGTCTCATCTTGATGGGTGTTCCATCGTCACCAATCAACGGTCATGTGTGGTCCACCTTATTCTCAACATTTTTCAGATCGCTTTACCACACCCATAATTCTTTTGTTCCTGTTGAACGGGTAGTAGTTGCTGTAGCTATACTTTCCTGGATGCTTCGAGTACTCAGGAAAGCTTCTTTGATGGGGCTCTCCCCTTTAAGATCCAACGTTAAGCAACCTTTAACTTGAACCCTTATAGTTTGTACTAGACGTACTTGGTCTTCCTGGGTCATGATTCCCCTGATAAATTGCGGTGGTTGTTTGGCCAAAATAGGTCCTTCTACCAAACCTTGCACAATTTTCCATTCTTGATCAGTACCTTTACGGCATTGACTCGGCGCATTTACCGTATTTCTGCTCACATAATCTTCTCAGAGCCACTATTTCCATCGGATCGTATTTACCCTTCTTAAACAAGGGGTTTTCTACCTCAGCTACTTTGGTCGAATTACCAGATACACTCTTAATCTTTGCTGCCCATCCTGATTATGGTACCGGTTCCTTCCCTGCAGAATGAATTGCGTCCTGGCCTAACATCTTCTGAAGGAGCCCTTCCAAAGTTTGAATCGAACGTTGCACCCTTAAAGCCGCTCCTACAGTACGGTTTCTCCATAAAGTTCAAACTTGGTTGTTGACAATTACCATCGTTTCAAACGAATCCAATAATTTCTCACTTTCCTTAGCCTTCAGTCTAGGGAGTTTTTGCGCTATTGGCGACAACCGCGATGTCGGTCCCTTTACTTTGACGTAGATTTTTTCGAACAGGATTTGAATTCAGTTGATCCATGCCTGAAGCCGTGGCTTCGCCTGCCTATTCTGTTCCATTCCGGTTTTAAGTGTAAGTACCATATCCTCTAACGTAAAGGCGAGTGGTACTTGAACTCGTTTTAATGGCATTTGTTGGTCAACGACATGTTTATTATCGTCGACAACCTTGTTATCTTGTCCCACCATGGGTCTGTCACTTGATTCATCCACTCGTGATATTGGTTCTGATTCCGGTTCAGTGACATTTTTCTGTCCAATAGTGCTACTTTCACTTGATATATCCACCGGTTTTACCGGTATTGATTCCGGCTCGGTGCCTTTCGTTAGGCTTGATTCGCTTGCGATCGAGCCCGACGGTGGCGATGCAGTACTCGCCCTCTCAGCCGTCCCTGGTGAGTGTGAGTCTGTCCTTTGGTGTTGGCACTTGGTGCCTGGGTCTGGGTGAGGGGTGGGGTCCGGGGCCTGGGCCCTGGACTTCCGTCATCTCTCTTGCGCTCTTAGTAAGCTTTCTTTTTCCGATCCTCCCCCAACTGGTGTTGGGTGAGGGCTTGGTGGCAAAATCGGAACTCCACGGTGCGCCTTTAGTTCTACCTATGAGTTGCGTGCGGTACGTAAGAGGTCGTGAGTGCGCCACATAAGGAGGTGTGACTGTACTACGTACATACTGTATTAACTTTGTCTTCCGCGTTAACATTGTACAGTCACACCTCTTTATGTGGCGCACTCACGAGCCGAGTGGTCCAGGTATAGAAACGCCATCTATGGGGGTGGGGTGAGATACGGTACTACTTGGTGTCTTTTTCTCGAAAAAAGTTTGCTGGAACTTGGAACATGTCGTCTTGTTTCTTCTCGTGTGCATTAGCTTTAACTTGCTCCCCAATTGCTTGGAGTATTACAGCAAGCCGCAGGTCATGGCGAGAAAGAACATGGGAAATTGTTTGATTGATTCTTGAGCTCTCGTGGCAACAAGGAGGCGGCTAAAGAGATTTTGGAGCAAGGGGTGAACTATGATGCCCTGAAGCCAACGCAGAAAGATAAAATCCTGAAGCGAATTATTGCAGGTAGAGCAGGTTGGGTGGCAGCTTTCTCGGGCCCACCGCAACAATAGAAGGTGCTTGCGTTGCGAAAGAGGATGCAGCGCTCAGAAAAACACAGGACCACAATATCGTCGACAGGACGTTCAGTGACGGAACGGCGGTAGTATTTACTCCGCGTGGTGGTGCAATGATGTCACTCCATCCTTCAGTCATCCCGGCGGACACGACACCCATTCGTCCCAATAGAGAACCTACTTTCCTGACTTCGGATCCACTCCATACGCTGACGACGCAATCTAATGCCACCCCACCGCCCATGGGTCGAAACGGAGAGACAAGTTTTCTCACCGCGTCAAAGTTCTTCGTAATGATTGATGAGTTCATTTATTGCTACGACGCCGTCGCTCCCAACCTCAAGTACAGTCGTACATTAGGAAAGCAACCATTCATTTCCACTAGGCACGAGTGGTTTAGTGTACTTGGAGTTCTTGGCGTAGCTAATTGTGCATTTCTTAGATAATAGGAGCACTTTAGTGAATTGCTAGCAGTCACGACAATGAAGATGATTATAATGACGACGATGACTATGCGATGTTCGATACAAAACAACGCCAAAAAACCCGACAAGCCAATCACTCCAGTTGAGATTTGTAAAGCTAGCGTCATTTCTATTCTTTACTTTCAGGCTGCATCAGAACTGTGCACTGTTTGATTTTATGTTCTAAGAGACGTACAATATCACCAGTGCGCCTAGGTGAACGAAAGTGAAAACGATGTCTGAGCAAAGAGTGAATGTGGGCAATATTTCCCATATTAAAAATGGAACCCAGACAAAAGTAAAGGATCAAAGGGCTTTTTTTTCGGACAGTAAAGACTCCAAACCACAAACAGCAAAGCTTCCGACAAATGATGCACAGCAAAAAAAGTAAAAGCACCAGAGTATTTCAATGACATCAATATTCATGTGGTTAAGTTTTCATTTGAGGCTGTCGAGCGGATACTACTGGCAGGTTTTCTCGCGGCGTCCCACACGCACCCCAAACTTCGAAAAAATACATTCTTGAAGTGCCCAACTTTTAATTTGTGGATTTTGCTCCACGTGGAGCTGCACTTGCTTCTTTTCGTCCAGCGTAAGTTGTCTGGCGCCTATGGCTTAATGGTGACCACTTATAAAATGACTCAGGAAAAGAGGGAATTCGCTCCTCCATACAAAAACAAAAGTGTGCTGATTGGTGCAGAGACTTGTGGTTTCAGATACAGGATTTGTCGCAGTTAGGGGAGTTCTCATATGGAGGTGTGACTAAGGACCCCTAGCCCCCTAACTGCGGGATGTGTATGGGCTGCGGGTTGGGCGTGCAACCCAGACCGCGCGGGCTGGGTGCGGGTTTCGCTTTGCAGGTTGGGTACGGGTATCTTAATGTTACTTAGCCTAAATTCTTTCCTTGGCCTATTAAACCAGACCCCCCGGGTTGTTGAGCCCTAAACAAGATAACTACACACGAATCCTAACTGCGCCTGCGATATTATAAAATAATGATCCGCGAAGTGTGGCGCATTGAGTTGGGTGTAGGCGTGGGACCCTTCCGCCTAGGTGCAAGCATCGCCGAGGCGCTCCACGCACTCAAAAATCGCCTGCCTGTCCGCCCTTTTGAAATTTCGTATGATGCTGTTGACCCATACAAGCGCGACGTGGTCGTGGATTCTCCCCAAGACGGTTTTAGAGTGAGACATATCGCCAATTTGCCCAATTTTACAGAGGAGGTTATTAAGTAGTATTACCATTAACTTCTAGTTACACTTTGATGCTGTGCGTCAAGTGCTCAAGTGCATTGACTTCTACATCGTAAACCTCGTCGCGCTGAAGTTTGGCCGCGTTGTAATCTTCGGCGGTGACATCGCTGCCACCTTCATGTCCGTTTACAACGTACGCTGTTAAGTGCTTTTGGCTGTAGCTCGTGTAATTGTTGTTATAACACCTCCACCCTCAAATGTATGTGATCAATTGAGTGCTGCAGTTGTTTGGACCAACGTTTCCTGGCCAATTCGATGCTACAGAACAGGTTAATTCTTTGAAGCTTTGAAATTTTCTCGTTTGCTAACTATGTATGATGACGCAGACCTACGTTTTGGGCTACGAAGGTGGCTGCATAAAGTTTCCAATCCCTGCGGAGTACCGAAATCTGTACCAAAACGGCACAGACTTACCAATGGAATTTCCGGTGAGTTAACAACAGTATATAATTCGACTTTTTCAATCGTGTTAATTACTTTGTTTGGAGTGGTAGAATGGTACTACTCCTGCAGCAACCGGGCTCATGGTTTTTGTTGGTGGAAATTTTCGGTCTCATGGATTACCAGCTCCAACAAAAAAGTAATTTTTGTGGAATCAATTTTCTACATGTGTATTCACTTTCGCTCTTGAACAGACACTATTTCGAGCTAATTTACGTTGATATCGGAGAAAAACACACATCGCTCGATTTTACGGGTCGAAAGCAGCGCATTCAGCTTGGATGGTCCCCTCAGGTTGCTAAGGATGCCATATACATTTACCTAGATAGGTGTTGCAGATTTTAACAACACCAATGTCCACAGGAAGTGATTAGCGAGCTGGGCGCCCCGGTTTCTGTTTTTCGAAAGGGTGAAGACCCTAATGATGGGTATTACTTAAAGCCAAAAAATGAGTTTGAGTGGTAGCAGTCGTTGATTTTTTTCTGTCTTGGACTGGTAGGGCAAGCATTGCCGGCGGTCTGATAAGTAATTATTTCCACAATTATCCCCACCTAGGACTGGACATTTTGTACAGTTCAATGCACCGTGCCTCGAAAATAATTCTGAAGACTAATGCGCTAGGGTACGATAACATCAACTGTACAAGCTGGTTCATGCAGTCCGAGTTCACTTTTTGGTTGCCTTGTTTGTAAATTCAGTCACCCCGATTTCGGTGCCTACAACAAGTGCAATTATCGACTTAGGTTTCTATCCGCTGCGACCCATATTTCCGAAATTACACCTGAAACACCAGTATGACAAATCTATGGGGTAAAGACATGGTTTATCGAAACTAACATGGTGTTGTTCAGTGGAAAGATATCTGCTTGGCATTTGAAGGGGCAGCGGACTTGCGACCTGTCGTTCACGATAATGGTTTGGGCCTGCACCCGTTTGGTTCGAGCTTGTGTTATTCGCCAACTCCAGGCTGCATCTTTGAAGTGATGAAGAATGATTTTATTGCAAGTATCACTCTTACAAGCTCACGTTAAATTTTTTTCTAACACAGCCTTGAAGAAAAAGAACACAATGCATGTTATTTATCTGATCTACTTGCATGTAAAAGAGGCTGAATAAAGCAATACTCAGTTACGTTTGCCGAACGACTTCCTCGGCAGCGCTTGTCGGTTGTTTACTCCGTAGAAAGGTAAAGGCGGAGGTTGTGGGGGTTGACTGTTGCTTGGTGGGCGAAATTGGACATAAGGTTCAATCGGAACTTGGTGCGGCATCACGTATGCATTTGGCGGCTGAAAGTACTGAGAGTATGGGGCAGGCGGAAACTGGGTCTGAAATTGTTGGTTGTGCGCACTATAGAGCGATGTTGGAGGGGGCATATAGTAGTTATTACTTAGAGCTTGATGTCCTTGAAGCATGTTGACTCCATGAATTGTTGGTTGAGCAACACCGTTAGGCTGGGGAAGCGTGTAATTCGTGGTTCCATACATTAGAAGTGGTCTTGGTCTACCAAATCCAAATGGCTGCGTAAAGTTGGTGACACCACCATGCGGCTGAGTTTGGATCGTAGAAGGTAAGGGCATACCACGCGTCCTTATCGCTGACTGATGACCATGGTAAATACGACCTCCATACGTTTTTTTTTGTCGGGTGTGGCAACTGGAATTATTATCCTTTTTACCACTATGTAAGCCTCGTCCACCGCGACCCCTTCGTCCGCCCTGATCTTGTCGTTCATCAGGGGATGAGACAACCTCCGAGTTTTCGTCTCGAGACTTCCGCGCATTACGCAGATCGCGCATGCATTTGTCTCGCTTAGCAATCGCTTCTGCTTCGTCATCAGAAAACTCGGTTTCATCTTCCTCTTCGTCAAATAAATTAGAAGCATCGGAACCCTTGTCCTTTATTTTATCCGGAATAATATAAGTCGTATGCTCCGTCGCATTGTAAACCGAAACATTCACGGTGGCCTTAACAGGAATTTTGTCAGTGGTTTGAAACCGGACCAGATACAGGGGCATTAGCACGGGACCAAAAACTTCATCGACGCATCCGATCACGGTGCGATCCTCCAGACACAATACACTTCCTTCATCGAGTGGTTCAGTGTTTGGATTTGATTTAATAGTCATCATGAGACCGGGTACACACACATTCAAGATCCTTCCACACTGAGCAATGGGGCAGTCAGCTGTCAGCTCTACACTAGGCTCACGCACAGGAACTGCTACAACTTCATGCTCGGTCATCAACGGTCTGCCCATCATCTTGTCCTGCTTTATCATTTTTGCTTCAATCTTCGCCCGAAATTTTGAAGATGTGTCGTTTTCTTCATCACTTGAGATATCGCTTGAATCTTCAGTCGCAGGCTCTTTATTTTCTACAGCAGCTTCGTCCCCCGAGCTGTCGCTGCCGTCGTCCCGGACATCGGGGACAACAGCTTTCTTTGACACACTGGGAACATCGCTTACAGTCGCTGAGCTTGTGAATTGCGCAGTGAGTTCGTCATCAGCATATTGCGCTACAACTGCGAGGTCTGGCACCAATTCAGGAGCTGTAAAGGTCATCTGCTTTTTCATGCCAAAGCTGAAATAACGTTGTCTTTTAGCAGGTCAGTGGCTCCAACCAAATATGAAACTAATAAACATCATACATAATACTGATGTATTTACCGAATGTGCGACTTGATTTTTGTTATTCTTCAATTACAGTATCCGCTCCCACTTCCGGAACTGCCCAAAACTTATCTTTTTTCAAACTTGGTACAATTAAAGAACATAAGCTTCCGAAAATTGTGTATTGATTTGTACCACTACTGTGGTACTCACTCTATTATTTATTAGCTAAATCAAACAGTAGCTATGACTCAAGGTGAAAAAGCAACAGTTTTCGATAAGTGACCTGTTGGGGAGCTCGTAGATCAATGTCAGCCAGTGTTAGTGATACAGTTCAATGAAAAGTGTTACAAAAAATGTATCACTGCTCGATTCAATTGGACGAAATTGGACGATCAAGTGCGGGCCTTGTGAGCGTTTTAGCTAGCGGCTCCACGGTGCATTATGCACCAAGGATCTGGATCCAACAAGCAGATTTACTATAGTCATCTAGCGCAAGACAAAAGTCTTGTGGGTAGTAACAGAGAAATGATACTCATTTGCTCTATTACACGCTGTTCCTTCTAAAAATGGATAGCCTATATTAACTGATCATTTCTGAAAATCCGGAAGTGAGAGCGGATTCCGCCCAGAAGATCTTGAGACATGTCGTTCACGTTGCCTAATATCCCTTACGAATACAGCGCGTGGAGCCGTTCGTGGACACGGAAACTATGAATATCCATCACATCAAGCACCACCATGCTTATGTAAACAACATTAACAATTACATTTTGTCGGACAAAGGCGACGCTCTCAAGCAGAAGTCCATCGTTGAAGTGGTGCAGTCGGCCACCGAAGCACCAGTGCGCAACAACGGTGGTGGTCACTACAATCACTCGCTCTTTTGGACGTGGATGGCAACGCCTGGATCCACCAATACGGCCCCCTACGGTGCCCTCAAAACGCGCATTGAGGAAGACTTTGGCTCGCTCAACCAGCTGAAGCAAGAGTTTGACGCCGCAGCGTTGTCGCGCTTTGGCTCAGGGTGGGCTTGGCTTGGAGTCAAGTCCGATGGTAAGCTTGCCATCACCTCTACTCCTAACCAGGATAACCCTCTAATGCCTGGAGTGGAACAGCCGCTCATTCCCATTCTGGGTTTGGACGTGTGGGAGCACGCATACTACCTCAAGTACCAAAACCGCCGCCCGGAATACATCGCAGCCTTTTGGAACGTTGCCAACTGGGATAAGGTTGTTGAGTACTACGACAACTTTGCCTCCAAGGGAAAGCCCGTTGAAGTTTGAGTAGTAAGCGAGATGAGAAAGAAATGCTGTCGTTGCTCAGAGTCGAGAATCAATAAGAACAAGCGTCATAAAAAGACAGTGACGTGTTGCTAAGCTTAGTAATTTTCTAATAAAGGAATGCCGCAATATTTGTAGGGCACACGTGCCTCACATTAACAGTTTGCTCCTAATTCTGGGAATCTAATTAGTAGCAGGCCTATTCTTAACTAAAAAACTACAATCTGATCAACCTGTAGGTAATTCTGTTGTTGTTGTAAATTGTAGTCTATTTAGTCTTAATTACTATAAGCTATTTACTCTCGGCACCTGTTGTCGACCACGGCATATCAGTAGTTATTGCGGTCTGACGCGGGTTCAGATTTCCATCAATGTCCAGCAAACACTCCAGGCATACTTGGAGTCGCATACCCTGTATTCGTAGGTCGGGCCTTCTTATCTCGAACGCTGCAACTGCCCTTATTTGCTCCATCGTCCTCGTCCATATAAACTCCGTAAATTTGAATTGATTCCATTCCTGCTGTTGAAACACCACTAAGTTTCGCACGCGCCTATCCAGGCTAAGCCGATTGAGCAGATTGCCCACCACAAACGAGGAACTTGCTTCAGACACTCATCCGCTTGTTTGTCACATCTGTTTCTTACGCGTAACTTGAACTTTGGTGATCGAGCAATAGTTTAGGGAAACCACTGTATCCATCGGAACTACCCATCCGTGCCAATAACTAATAAGACGAGCCCAAAAAGACATGGCCCGCTTACACCCCCACACAATATGTGTGACCCCTCTGCCTTGCACTCCTTGTCGAGGCGGCAGGCGTTATCAACCTCGTGTCCTGGGTAGTAGACATTCAACTGGTGTGTCGCTGCTCGGTAAACTACCCATGTTTGATAGTCTGTTAGCATGTGTCCATGAATCCACAATTCTTGTATTGATTGGTCTTGGGCTTCTCGTCCCCAAGCCTCTCGTTCATTCTTTTTAGCCCATCTTGTCAGAACTCCTTGTAATGATTTAGAGACGTACTTGCTATACAGTTCTCTGAACGATTTCCGCAACCAATGCTGCAAGGTCCTTGGCCTCGTGTGTTCATGCATACGCCACGGATACTGTACCCATGTATCTGAGGGTTTGCCATGAAGACTACTTGCTTTACCCCATCCATATACCTGTCAGTCGCTTCCCCTTCGTCCCGCTAAGATTCCACTGCTCAAACAAAGCCATCAGGTTGTTGTGTACATCTCCATGTGTCCCCCGTGAGTAAGACCCTGCCATGAATATCTCCTTCCCCACTTTTATTCCAACAAACTTATCGCAATTGCTATAAGCTGAAGTGGTGGGTCCTGCCCTATGCATTGGCCCACGCAAACCCGTGGTGAACATAAAATCAGCGTTGCTAACCATCGTAATACCTTAGCGTTAGTGTGTCCGCCCCCTTCCAGCATTTGGGCTGTCCACGAAAAGGTGTCCAATCCGGTGCAGCGAATCCGTTGCTTCTTTATTGTGACTTTCGCGATTTTATCATATTTCCGGAACGGAACCGGCCTTTGAGTCGGTTTCAAAATCCATGGGTTGTTCTACCAGTGATAAGTCCTCCAAAATGCTTGAATCTCGACCGGCATGGCATCGTGCCATGGTGTGTCTTCTACTCGAATAGTAATGTCTACTGTATATCTATCCCGTACCGCTGTGGTTGGATACATTTCTGTGTGCTGAATATGCGTTAGTGCCTGCGATAAATACTGCTTTACGTACCTATTTAGTATGTCCTCTTCATCTGTCTCCGGCCCTAAATATTGAGATAACGTTTGTAAGCTTAGTCCTGAAACAGTACCTCGATGTAACATATTTTTGTTAAACTGCCTCGTGGCTGGTGAGAGGAAAGAACTGCCTCCGGCTTGACGAAAGAAATCACCGTAAATTCTCCATGCTAACGTATACTTGGTGCTAGGTTCAATCATCCAACACGCTGCTTCCTTGACGAACCGAGTGTGAATCGCCAGGGGGATGGATATCAGACCTAAACCTCCCGCATGTTTCGGGGTGTACACTAGTGTTGATGAAATTTTGTGTTTGACCTGCCCATTCTCACACTTCGGATTCCAGATGAACCGCTTTTGGAACCCCAATAATTGTCGTTGCACTTCCTGGTTAGGTGAGAAAATCTTCGCTGTGAACAAAATTGTTGGCAAAGATATTGCATTAAAAAGTTGAGCCCGCTCGAGTACTGATGTACCACATTTTGCTGCGATAATCAACCTTCTCTGGGTTACCCTTAGCCGATGTGCGCAGTTGCGTTCGCTTAGATTCTCCACTCCAATCTCGTACCCGAGATATCTCGTCGTATGATGTGTCTTTAACACTGGTATTCTCTGCCAGCATGTGTTTGTATCGGCCGTATTTAGAAATATGTCTACACATTTTTTTTATTGTACCTGTAACCCCGATATGTGTCCAAATGTCTTGACCAATTGTAGAGCTGTACCAACCTGTCCGGCTCGTTTTACAAAGATCGTTGAGTCATCAACGAAAGCCGAAATCAAGTGATTATGAGATTCTGAGCCAATGCTGAGTGTGATTCAATCTAGTGACTTCTCCATATGCAGTGCTATGCCCAGGGGCTCCACCGCTAAAATGAAAAGTAAAGGGGATAGTGGGCACCCCTGGCAAATTCCTGACCTGACGTTCATCTCCTTAGACAGTTATTCATTCACCAAGAATTGTGCTGTTGTCTCGTGATGAAACTTCTCCATTAAGGTTATGAAAGACGTCGAGAAACCAAAGTTCCGTAAGACTTGAAGTAAATAGGTTATGTCCACCGTGTCGTAAGCCTTCGCAAAGCCCAACAATAAAACATTTTCACTATCTTCTGCGGCAACTTGAGGTTTTGTTTTTCCCCGTTTCAAAATAGCCATCATTATCATCACTGATCTGTCCATTCTTCGACCATGGACAAAACCTTGCTGCGAATCCCCAATTATCCGAGCCAAAACTTTTTGCAAACGGCGAGCTAAAATCTTCGTAAATATTTTGTATCCACTTTGCAGCAGAGAAATCGGCCGATAGTCCATAGCAGTAGCCGAATCCCCTTTTTTTTGCAGGGGATATAATCGCTTTGAAAAAAGAGGAAGGAGGGTGTCCTCCCTTCATCACATCATTGAAAACTTCTAACAAATCGTCCATCATGTCGTCCACGAAATCTTTGTAGAAATCATTGTTAAGGCCGTCCTCGCCCGCTGCCTTCCTCCGTTCAAGGCCTTTTACTGCTAGGAGGATATCAGATTCTTCCATTGGGGCCATCAAAAATTTGTTCTCCACGTCTGTGTCACGTCTGTAATGAACTTATTGAGTGGAGCGAACTTTTTCAACTTATCTTCCAAATCGGAGGCAGCTACTGTCCGGTGGGAGGCCCCCAATATCGGTGCCCAGCTCTTCACAAATTTATCCGCAATCGTCTGTCCAATCGTGATAGTGTCATTACTAGGCAAAATAATATTTGTTACCGTTTGGTTGCTCTCTCATACTGCTGTCCTACGGAATAACCACCTCACTGTAGCTGGTGATCTGTGAAAACAGCGACCTGTTCTCCATTGATTTTGTCTTCATAGTTCCACATATTCCATGTCAATACATTGTTGTCTGGTTGTCACATTATCGAAAAGTAGCGTCTTAAGTCGCTGTACTTTCCTTCTCCTCCCGTTAGCTTGTTGTGTCGTCACTTTCTTGATCGCCAATTTCCAAATACGTAATTTATTTTCCCATGTACCCGCACCTGCAGATTCTGATGACACTTCCGTCATAACGATCTGGCGTATTTTATCCATAACTTCTGATTTCTTGGTGCCACGTAACGGATATTATCCTCGAGTGTCGTTTGTTCTTCATGTGTCTCCTCACATCCCTGTGGAGAATTAACATAACTTCTTCGTGATCGGACGGGATACAGGGATGCTTCACTTGTGTCCAATGAATACTCCTGAATTGATCTTCCGAAATTTAAAACCGATCTAGTCGGCTTGCTGATTTTCCGCGCCAAAATGTGTACGGGATTTCTACAGTCTTCTATCCTCCATCCAAACATTATAGTGCGCCAACTGTGAATCCTTTAGGTGTCTTCGATTTAGTAAGTCTGTTAGTACTCCACACTCCGACTTAATGTGTTTCCTTACTCCATTGCGATCTAAAGCCGGATCCTCCATGCAGTTAAAATCCCCACATAGTATGGAGTGTTCCGTGTGATGCGCAAACCAGGTATCCAAACCGTTGTAAAATCTTGCCCTACTGGCCCCTGTATCCGCCGGTCCGTAAATGCTCAAAATGTGCCACTGTTCGAAGCTGAAGCCGATCCTTCGTGCTGGCCAAAGATGATCATTCCAAAGAGAAATTTGGATGACGAATTGGGGGAAGAACAAAATCCCCACGCCACCCGTTCTATCCAGTCCTATGTTCCAATATGCCAGTCGTTGGGTGTCGTCTTGGTATTTATTTGCCCTCTCCCACATCTTCGTTAGGGCTAAGGCTTCCGCGTGTGACGTGGCATGGGTTTCTTGAATCATCACTCCAATCACACCTGCACGTCCGTGGTCCTTTACCCAGGCTCTCATCCAGTCGTACCGGCTTTCTTGAATGAAACCCCGCATGTTGTGTATTACCAGCTTGACCTTGTCTCTTCCGGTAGTTGGTTCTTGCTGTAGTAGTGTTTTGTGAGATTCAAATTTGATGGTATCCGCTTTAAGTGTCTCCGCATACACTTCTGTCGGATTTTGTTGTTGTCCATCTCCACGGTCTTCTCTAACACAGCTGTTGTCTGTTGTGTAGCCCTTAGTAGTGGATCGCCAGGGAATCTGGCTGCATGTCAGTGGTCACTTCGTCTGCTCTGACGTCACTATCCGCGACTGAAAGCATGAAACTGTGCAGTTCTGCCCACCCTTTTCCGCTGTGCTATCAAAGTCAGTCAATAGCTCCTTATAGCGAGAATTTACCTTTATTGCGTGTAGATGGCGCTTCGGCTTTACTACAATTCTATCATCTAATGCTGCGTCTTGACCTACAACCGCCGCAATCGTCGCTCCATAAATGTGTACGAAGATTAACAATTTACTTACGAGATACCGCCTTTTTGGGGCACATAGGCGAATTACCGCATTATGTCCATATGCCGCTCTCCTCAGTTTTGCCCATTCCTGCGCACTATTTCTTACCTTTTCTTTCTGCTTCTCATTCTGAAGAATATGGACTCGCTCCTCCCAGTCAGCAAACTCTCGCGCCGCTACTGCTGACACTTTGTCTCGTTTACCTTGTGTTATCACTTCCTCCCAGCATTGTTTCCGCCAATCCTGGGACAGTAACACAAAGATGGCTTGGTGAAACAATTCTAATAGCTTGTGCGGATGCGTGAACTGTGCTAGGAGATGGATGATCTCATCTCTGTCTGCCCCGATCGCTTTGCTCCATTCTCCCGTTGAAGCTTGCACTTTCGGTGTCATGGCTCCTTGTTAAAGCCGCCATGCCTCTGCCATCTCGTCCCAGGCAATCTTCCAAACTTCCTCCTCCTCATCTGGCTCTCGTGGCTTGTGTATAGTGCGATCAAATTCGTCGTATAATTCTCTCTTGGTTATGGTCCCGCTTTCTAGCGACTTCCTTTCTTCGATGTCCTTCTCTTCCGTGTCCCCGTCCATTCGTCTCCAGTACGCTTTTTCCTTTTACGCGGTATGACAGGTGGACTCGTGTTGTTGCTCTGGTCTCTCCCACTTCCGTGTATGCGGACGCTTGACTGTTTCCAACAGATTGACTACTGTACTCATCTGTATCCCCCTCTAATGCCGCTACTCCCCTTAGGTGATTATACCACACAGCTAACTCTCTTTCTGGCGCGTCAAACAGCCGTTCCACAGCCACCCTTGTCTCCCCATCAGTAATATCTGCTTCGAGTAACCGGATTTGGTCTTCTTCTGGTCGCTAAGTTACTTTCGACTGTAGGAATGTATGGAGGCTCCTCGTTTGTGTCGTGCCTTGACGCAAAAGAGTATCCATTTGCCAACGGAAAACGTGATGTATCCCAGGCGTCGCCCTTTGTAAAGACGGTTGTCTCTTGCTCCCTATATCCGTAACCTTAATCTGACTTCCTTCGGTCACAACTATCCTATTCTCTTCCCCTGACTCCGCTTTGGTACTGCCCTCTTTCCCTTCATAGCACGTTACCTTAAATTCTTGCGAAGTCTTCTCCATGTCTATGTCAGATCCTTGGTGTGTGCTGTTCTCGTCCGCCCGTTGACTCATTCGTGCACATAGGCCTGATAATGATCCTGTTGAAAATGTAGCACTATTGGTAATTTGGTACTATCTGCGCCTGCTTTCTCCTTCAACGTGACGACCCATTGGATGCAACTGCCTATCGTGATGGGATAGTCTCCGCAGGTCGCGTACTTGTGTTTTTTAAATATCCTCATCTCTGGTGCGTAATGGATTGCTCCCAATGTTCCGGAAGACGCATCACTACTAATAACAAAAATATCGCGTTGTAGGAAAGTACCGATACTACTTAAACTATCCATACTCCCCCATGTTTCTGCTCCAATTCATTCACTTACCTGTGATGGGCTGGTCCTATATGCCTCTAGGTACGCACGGAACTCCTTCTCTGTATCCTGGGCTCACATCCTGTCGTATCCTCGACCTAGACTTCTCAAAGTCGGCTTTTGAATACCAGGTGGGAACTTGATGGCAAAGTCCATTTTTGCCCCCGCCACGCAGCCTTCTTTTATACTTACTGCTCCTCGTTCCAGAAAGTTTATGTCTTCAGTTAAATTTGAGTTTAATATCGCTTGCACCACTCTATACGCTTGGCAGTTGCCTCTGGACTAATTGTAAACCCATCATGATCATCGCATCCGGTACAATCCACTGTCTCTCTTCCGCAATTTTCCCTTTCTGCCACGAAAAACAGGACAGTGGGCCAAAATGATTGATCCATTAGTTCGCCAAACTCCTTGAGACGTTTCGTGGCTGCCGCTTCGAGAACTTGTAATTCGGTATTCTCAGTTTGTTTTTCCTTCGGTGTCGACCCTGATCCATTCACCTTCTTCATCGTCCGCTTCTGAGTTCCGGTGTTTCTGTTGGATGCTCCTGTCCGTCGTCCTCTCGACATGCTGGTTCTTGGTCCGGCTCGTTCTGCCCTTTCAGTATATTTCCTTGCATTCGCTGTTGCTGCCCGTTAGTTTTGACCCCCTCAGCTCTCTCCTCATCCACCCGCTTGTTGTCTCTTACTTTTTCTAGACCTGTTTTTTTACATGTACTCCTATGGCTAGTCCGCAACTTACTGTTGTTTTCTTTTTTTTTGTTTGAAACTTCAATCCATTCTTCTTTGGTGTCGTTAGCTGATTCCGGTGCCTCTTCCTTCTGTCTTCCTTCCGTGGGTGCCAATACCGTCTCCTTAATCGCTGACACTACATCCGTGTTATCCTTGTTTGAGGCATCCTCCGGCTTGGTCGCGTTGTGTCCCAGGTGTGAGGTATTGTTGTCTAATTTATTTTCTTGAGTAGTGATAGTGTGCTGTGCCTCACATAATTCTGTTACTTCCTGACGTAGCTTTTCCATACTTGTGAAAGTCGGTGGCGGGACCTTGATGGCGTTGACTTCCTCCACCGATACCTTCAGAAATGGGTCTTCTCTTAGTGTTTTGTCTGTGGTCGGATATCCCCGCATCTGATGTCCGACCTCCTCGCAGCGCAGACAGTGCCGCCGTCCTCTGGTCGTCGGATGTTCTACCAACAACATGATTCCACACCAAAATATTCTCCTGATGCCTTCTAAAGCTTTCGGACACCCCCTGCTGCAATCCTAAGCTCCCAGTCTAGGGAAGAAGTCGCCATTGGACCCCCTTGATCCAGTTCTTGTAGCCTGAAGGAAGTTTAATCTTAGCCTCCAAGAATGCATTTAACATGTCAATATTCCTCGATATATTCCGAAGTAATAAAGTATAGACAGGTTGGGCTCCTATTATACATCTGGATAGGTACCCTTGTCGTTTCCACACTGAAGTGCCCTCATTCTCTTCCACTGCTGCATGTTCATTCTTGAGGCGATGAAGTTGCTTATGATAGGGATCCTCTATGTTGTCATATATGTAGTGTCACTTCTCGCGTGTAGAAATGGAAGTTTAAATGGTGATTAGAATAATCGTAAACTATCCCTTTCACTTTCGCCAACATTTCCCATAATTTACCTTGGGTCCCCTTACTTAAGCACCCTTCCACTTGCATTCGAATAGTTACAATTAGCCTCAATCGTTGTGCATTAATCATGATGATCGATAAGAAAGGCGGCAAATACCTCGCGATAATCGATCGTTCTGCCAGCCCTTTGACAATCTTCCATTCATTTGCTGTTCCTTGACGAACTTTACCATCCAGCCGTTGAGCTTCCTCACGTTTGCAGATGTTATATAGAGCGTTGCTCTCAACCTGGTCATACAGAACTTTTTTAAATAAAAGTCATCCTTAATCTTGCCTCCTCTCATTTTGTCTTCTTTCTCCCCAGCACCTTGTGACGCCAGTCAGTCAGTACATCCTCTGTCCGCGAGGCTACCTCAACTTTGTCCTTGCAGGTAAACTTCACCAGCACATTTTTGAGGGATTGTTTGGCTCTTGCATATATTTGACAGGCTTCCCATACTTGCCCTTCTCATATTGTCCAATCCTGCTTCTGTTGAGCCACTACAAGCTCAAACAAATCGATTAGCCGTTCCTGTTCTGTTGCCGTAGTCCGTGGGAGTTTCGTCCCCGCCATCTGACTTCCTGTCTTACGCTGTGGCATGTGTATTAATACACATTCAAAAAACTGCTGCATAAGATCGTGCCACGTCTGCAAACGAGGCCTTGTTTGCGTTGCATCCTGTAACGCTTGTGATAGCACCTCTGCTAAGCCATGTGGTGTTATCACCGGTTTTTCGTCGTCAATCATCTCGGTGTCTTCTTTCATTACTACTTCCGTTAGGTTAGAATTCTCCATGGATCTACTTTCTCCCCCATCCACCTTATCCTCTCTCGTCGACAAATTTATGTCACCGTCGAGTACTTGTTGTCTGCCATTCCCCGGCTCTCCAGTGACGTCTTGTACTGCCTCGGATTCTCTCTCCTCGTCTATGATCTGCTGGGATTCTAGCACGATGTCATCAATAGGCTGGATTTCAGCCTCTTTATCCGGAGAATCTGAGGCATGCTTCTGACATACGCCAGCAGCTGGCATCGGTGTTACCTCCATACCATCTTCTCCGGGAGCGTCCCCGGGGTCTTTCATTAAGTCACTACACAAGGAGGAAGTCTTCACAATCTTTTTAGTCAAGATCCTTCTCCAACCAGCGCCGGGTTGGGAAGGCTATTCAGCAAAATCAGGACTGCCTGTAGGTAATTCTGATAAGCAATCATCAAGTTCACCCTACTGTAGAGGAATTATATAATATAATTGGATTTCGTGTGCTTTTTTGTTTTGTAATTGGATACAGCCAATCCAATTATAACAAGATTAAAAATAGCAACATGATTATGGAAGGTTTCCAATCACGTTATGCTACTTCTACAGAAAACTGGACAATATATGCCAGCCAAAAATGTATTTGTGGAATTAAGTCGACATAATATATGTAGCATTAATCAAACGTTACATCTACATTTAACCTTTATCACCTCCAAACATTTTTTCCTGGTGGGTAATAACATCATGGACAAATCCAGTGAAATACCACGTTCGTTCCGTATGCCCAACGTAAACATGACTGATATTAGCGAAGCATATTTGAGGTCTTCGTCTTCCAAGCACTTTCGTTCAGAGCCATTTTTTCGATTTAGTTGAAACCTTTCACGATGTACGGTTTAACTTAAATAACATACACATCATATCCTAACTATACTTACGATGCAATTCTAGATGTTTATAACATGGAGATCAGTCAGCTGTTGGATTTGCCATACCAACCCTTGGATAGTGAAGTAGACCTGGATCTGTTCACGGTTTAGAAATATGGGTGAACAATGTTTTATTTTTAAAACAACGAGAACTGCAAACACATTCAATACACCAACCCAGAACATTGGCCTTCTCCTGCAGCTCTGGCGTCAGCTTTTTTGGGTGCTATAACCCGCGTGCTGTATCCAAACAATGACATCACATGTTCAATAAATCAGCCATTTAGATGTGAAAGGATTAGTATTAGTACTGCCCGTCATTGAAGAACTCTTATACCACGGTTCATCTTTTTCCACCAATGTAGCTTTAATTTAATATTTCGTTAATTCAACATGAGAATATTGAGCCAGTCGGTGTTTCGTCCGTAGAAGCTTGGGTTGAGGTTTTCATGGTTTTGGTCTCTATACTTGTCAATGCTCATTCATGTACCATTCCATCAAACTTTGGTACTGCATGTACCTTCTCTTCCTGCTAATAGCCAGTATACAATCGGTATGCGAACTAGAGAATGATAAGGTTCGTCTCAAAAATTCAAGTCTATTGCAAATAACCACTTTGTACTGCATGTACCTGCTTTTGCTGCTCATGGTCGTTTTACCGACTATGAATCTAGTTATAATTGGATTGGCTGTATCCAATTGCAAAACAAAAAACCACCAACAATCCAATTATACTATATAATTCCTCCCCTATTGAAGTTATAACAAACCCAGAGCAGTTCCTAATTTGCAACTTCAACCAAAGTAGGGTTGGACATCAGAGGAGCTACAAGAACGATAAGTATACCTAAATCAGTGGGTCTCCCCTTCTTGGAGGATGACCCAGGGCCCAGCCCTGGACAATCATCGAGGGGGAGACAAAGTCAAGAAGGAGAGATACCTCCGGACGATGACGAAGAGTCACTCCCATCTAAAAGAGACGACTTCGTTCCGGCAACTGAAGAGTCAGATTCCGAGGACAACCAGAAGGGAAACCGGTAGATAATATTGATATACCGGTACTGCCCCCCCTTCATCAAATTTGAGGTCCACGGAGGCCAAATCAAATAGGGGATACATGTTGAGACTACAGAGGACATTCACCCCGAGGGGGATAAGCTCAAAAGCCAACCTGGGAACGCAACGCAAGTGCCTCCGCAAGATCTGCAAGCGCATAGTTCCACAGATATAGACAGGGAGGTCACTGTTTCAGGAGAACAAATGGCGATTCCCCGTCCGGAGTTATCATCAAATGGCAATTCAGCGGTAGACATGGCTGCCGCGCTTACATTGGGCCTAAGGCAAGTGAATAATACTTTGCCCAGGGTACAAGCGTGGCTGGATATTACACAGAAATTATTCTCGGCAATTTTCATCAAAGCAAAGGGCCCATTGTCAATAGGGATCCACTAGGTGCACACCCCCTTTTTGATACGTGCACACCCCCTGTACCATAAAACAGGTACAACGTTCACGTAAGTGACGTGCGCACGACAGGACCGTCATTTTTGGAGTACAACGATTTCACCTCAAAAGCTGGCAATAAAATATCTTCTCTTCGTTGACCTGCATCAGGCTAATTTCTTGGTGCTTACCAAGCACTCAAATGATAGACTTAAGGGGTGTAGTCACCAAAAAATGCAAAATCTAAGAGCTGCGAGGGCTATCAAGAAATCAATTAAGGAACATTAATAGGCCAAAGCTTCTGCTTTTCAACTAAAAAAGGTTTTATGAAGTCGATACTTTAATGCTTCAATTTTCGGACGACCTAGACCTATTAAACAATTGCGTCCGGGCAATCTGGATATCTTAATTGAATGAATCAGAAAAAAGAGTATTCCGAATACGGATGGATTGGATGATAGGCTGCCAAGGAAAAATAACTCTGTAACGCCGAGTCAGATTTTGACGAGCACGCAAATAGTAATACACAGGCTAGGAGGCTGCCTAAATCCATATTGGTACAATTTATTGCCAGTCATCAAAGACTTATAAAACAAGTGTTCAAAGGTTATGCATCAGCTAAGTTTTCTTAACCTGCATCATTTTTTCTTATCTCTTTCTAGTTTACATGAGCGTCTTCAAAATCATAGATATTAGCGGAAGGAGACTCATGCCTTGAATAAAGCTCTGCAAAGCTGCTCTGCTTATGACTTCATTATTTACGGTACACTGTACCTATTGTATGGTACAGGGGTGTGCACGTATCGAAAAGGGGGTGTGCACCTAGTGGCTCCCTTGTCAATATTATCACCGTTAGCTAAGCGGTCTCAAGCTCAAACTGGGGGAAGTGGAGCGGCTGATTGATTTGTTTGAAAACATTGTCGTGGATAATGATCAATGTTTGACTACCTGGAAGGACAAGGTTATCACTGCGGCCTTTGGAGCCCAGAAATCCACCCAGTCATTTGAAGCCATTCTGTGGAAGCTACTAGGTCAGGAGAAGATCAAAGGAGCAAACAAACAAGCTCCATTGTTATCGGGTTGGGCAACAAAGAGCTCAAGCCCAAAGTCTACGAAACCCCAGCAAACGGTTCAAAAACCATTTCTGTTCAGGACAAAAGATTATCCCCCAGAATAAATTGTGAAATTACGGGAAATCTGCGAACTGAACTATGGAAAATGTGCGCCTTCTCAATGTCGAAAAGGGACGGCTGACGAATGGAAGATCATGAAAGGACTAGTGGAAGGGACTATTATTGCACGTCAACTGCCTTAATTCATTAAAAGAATTATGTCTTTTGGAGTGCAGGTACGATTGGTGCAGGCGATAAGGGCCCATGTTGAAGGATGTCTAATCCTAGATTTAAAAGGGGGGAGTCAAATTAAAGAGGCTTTTCTAAATACAAAAACCATTCAAGAAAGCGTCACTACTGTTGCGACGGCTCGGGATTTAGGATCACCTGAACTTTGAAGGATGACAAAGTATCTGACACTTTTGCGAATTTGAGAGTTTAGGCTAAAATATGGCATTCCTAACTAAAGAGCATGCATAAGAAGCATACGTCCAACACGCTCTTTCCGGATCCTTGACAGTGGCTAGCATACTCAATACTTATGCCAGCTTTTTATATACCAATAATGTTAATGCTTCTTGGATTAATATTTCGCGGAGAATCAGCTTTGTGTGGACATAATCTTTACCTTTGTCGATGATTAAAGCCTTAGTACATTTCTTTAAAGTTTTTTTAAAAGCTGCCTGCGTCTCAAGATTGGCCTTAGGATGTATAGAGCGGCCGCTAACCTACGATAATCCCATACGTGATAATACCTTATAAATGCCAGATGCATCATACTTGACTTCTATTCCAGGATCATCGGAATATTTTACCACCGAAATAGAAATAGGGGGTGTTTCCTTTTGTCAACTTATTATGTTACGCTTTCGATTATATGCGCGAAAATGCAATTAAAAGGCGAGGCATCTACAACATGAACTATAACTCTAGGAGTGCCTGAACAATATTTTGTCATATTCGTTTGGAGCTACTTCTTGATTCTTTAACTGAAATTTTTTTATTTTCACAAGTTTTGATGTTATATTTAGTGCTCTCATTCAAATTTAGAGTTAAAGGCTTAGAATCTGGAGCTGATGAGTTCCTGACAAACCCTATCAACGATAAAACCGGCAATTTCCATAAAGCAGCCATATTAGGGTTCATCTAATTTAATTGTTCAGTTAGTTTCAAATACGAATCTTTGTCACCCTTGCACCTTGCTAGTAAACTTGCATATATGTTTTCCATGGAGTATTCCGTAATGAACTAAAGGCGTTTTTAGAACATGGCTTAATACCAATAATAATGTCCATAATAACCAAAAGGATTTCTGGTTTTAGCAGGTTGACGATACTTTTTAGCATTTCTGCCTAACCAGTTTTTATTTTTCTAGTTCAGATTTAATAATATTAATCCTTTTTGGTCAGATATATATATATTTTTTACCTGGTTGCCCAGGTGAAAACCGTCAGTTACAACGCGGGCAATCATTCTTTATTCTTCCATTTGTTTACACGGGAAATAGCGAAAAAAATTGAAGGGATGAAAGTACCTTTTCATCGCTTTGACCATGAACTAAAAAATCTGCATACTCAACGGAAATCGTCAACTTCTGATCCATGGAGAAACCAATTATACACCAACGGCGAAGTGTATGGCCATCAGGGAAATTACACCTGTGTCCTTAAAAATATCACGAGGACCCTGGATTTATCACAATTTTATGGAATGCTTCATAATATGTTAGGAGTTGATTTTCAACTTGATGACATGGACCGGAGAGGTCCTTTTTCGGACACCCCCACACAGTGGGAAAAGACCTTTCATTCGGAGACTTGTCCACCGGCGTTACGCGGCGTGTTAAGAATTTCGTGGTGTGGGATCGTACTGGTAGTCGAACACCCCCCACAATGCGAGGAAAGAGACAGTGTTTGAGATGCGGGGCGTTGGTCACCCGATGCGTAATGCACTACCAATCTGGAGGACTTATTAAAGGACAACTGTATTTCAATAACAGCAGAAGAAGTAGATAAGGTAAAGCTTCCTTCTCAAACGATTAGAAGTTTAGAGGAGTTACGAGAAGCGGTAGCAGACCGATTAAAAAAACAGCAACAAAATAAAGCAGATCGAGCCTCAACTAACGAAGAGACGAGTTCTAAAGACCCAGGGGCTGTTAGTTCCGAAACGAGTCAAGCTCACTCCACGGGATCAGGTAAGAGCGATTCCTCGAAGGCACAGCGGCCCAAAGGAACGAGAAACCAAAAGGGACGAATCCGTCGAGAAGTAATACCAAGCGTTCGGACGGGTGGACGACGGTCTCACGAAACTCACGGGCCAGAAGTACGGCAGGAAAAAATATCTCGCAAGGACAGTCAATCTCAGAAGCGGTTCAACAGTAGTCTACTCAAATACCTCAACGCTAGGACTCACAGCCAGGAAATCAGGGTTCAGATAACCAACAATTACCTGGGGGTACCAATCACACGGAGGTTAAGCCTTCTGCTCAGACTACCCTACCTAAGTTCTCCCTTAAAACTTCAGGAAACGCATCTGTAGCAGCAACGAAGCAGAAACAGAACACTGCTCATAAGAGAGACTAAGAACAAGGAAAGGCTATCTGCTTTACTAGAGGAAGTGGAAAGAATGAGGGTACGGTGTGCTACAACGTCATCTCGGAGACAGTAAGCAGCCCGCACACGGACTCACTTACATTGGAACAAGTCCAGCAGATTCTCGGTATCACGGCAGTTGACACCCCCTCCACCGGAAATTGCCATGTTTATGCTGTTGGACAGGCACTTTAAACGCAACCTTAGAGAACCAACCCCATCACATCATAAGGGAAGTTGCTCGAGCATTGAAGGACGGATGTCATGCCCGAGCATTGATTGATTTTGACATAAAATTTCCGCACGGGATTAGAAAGCAAACGCTTTTAGCTCTCGGACGTTGTTATGACCGAATTTCACCGAAAGAGCCGTTAAAAGCTTTCGAGAAGTATTTCAGGGAGTTTGCGCAAAGTGGATCAAAAATGACGGACAATGTGGACTCACAAAGTTGTGGAAGTAATGATACCTTACCATGCATCAATTCGATGTTACAAAAGGAGATTTACGTCCTAAGTTCCAAACAGTGAAGCATCGGGGGTACTATGTTTTACTCCCGAAATCAAGAGAAAAAAGTCAGTGGGGAATATCCGATGACCATTGAAAAAATTGCATTCAACGCGTCCTTAAAGCGAAGCGTTCAGCACCGCTGGGCGATTCCCAATGGCCTATTCACCTTCATTTCGGGGAAACACACTATTCGGCTTATCTCCATGGTAACAGAAGTTTCCAGGCAGACCAAAGCCAGGAAACTTCAGATGTAGACATGTCCGGTAGTGGGAGTGATGACGATAATGAGGATTTTGACGATGAGAAAGTAGATGGAGACAGTTCATCAAGGAGGAACACTAAACCACCAGGACCGGAGCTTCCAGTGGAGAGAGATGTCACAGATGTTATCATGGCTGAAGAAACATCCACCACCACATCACACAATAGTGAGATCACGACATATAGTGGACAGGATCCCTGGGACCCGGACACTTGGGAAGGGAATAGGGATGACTTAATCCTTCGCCTCCAGGAACCCACCATTCATCACGCTTTAAAGATCGAGATTGAAGATATTATTTTAAAACATGATCTAGGATATGTGAAATCTTGTTCTATCTGACGGAGACTGTGGGTCGCATGTCAGTCCCAGAACAGGAACGCATAATCCATCTCGACATTTCTAACCAAGGTGTAAAAGACAGATTAATGCAAGAATACCAAATACCGGAACCGGTATTGGAACAATGGCAGCATAAGATTTGGAAAAACAGGATTGAATCACCAGAGGTAATTCTGTTAGACTCAGACCTTTCCATGTCACCCGATTACGATCCCTCCCAAAATTCCAACGATGATCCGAAATCGAGCAATAAAAGTCATTGTACTAGGTCGAACACGGAAGGAATCGAATCCCAGACAAGAAGGGGGCGTGAATCTCAAGAAACACATCTCGAACAACCAACAGTCCAGCGAGAACTGATTGACGACTTTATAGAGACTATTGATGAGTCAGTACATGACTATGGTGAAAATAACAATTCGTTCCAAATATGGGATGCACATCAAGAAGGTGGGACGCCATACTAATATTCAATTTCCCACAGCAGACGCATCCACCACCGTCTGGAAGCGTGCGATCGCGCACGAAGGCAACAAATTGCTCCTCCTTTTCAAACAGAGTATTGGGGCCCATCACCTGTTGGACAGCCTGGACCCTGATTTATTAATATTAATACCGCAACCTCGGAGAACACAATTTGCAGCACCAGTAGAAAGCACAGATGAATATGTGGTGGAGTGGCTCCAGTATCAATTAACTGGCAGATGAACGATAAGCCCACCAATCTGATTGACCCAAATGACTAATCATATTAGCTGCCCTGAGTCAGCTACTAGTCGATACGATGGCTGCGAATAGCGGACAAAGGATTTCTGCGATGCCAGATCAGCGCATGAGATGCGAAAGGAGTGAAGGGCGCCCTCAGGGTGAAGGCGTTAGGCGGACCAGCAAGGAGTGCGGCAGCGATGTTGGACCAGATTAGTCGTGCTGGATCAGGTCAGCAGTGCTGTTCGGAACTGACAAGCGGGGATCGAGCTGTTCCATAAAGGTTGCCGATGGTAAGTGCAGGCAGCCACGGGACGTGTGTGAGGATCATGGGGTGCTAGCAGGACTAGATAACTGTAGTAGTCTGGACGAAGCATTATTAGCCAAACGGGTGACAGGAGTAAGATGTTGATGATAACCAGCTAGCCATCCTATTTTGGGGCAAGGTAAACGGACAACCAGCAAAACCGACCGCTTTATTTTGTGTGAGATACACCATAGGTTTATGTTGGATTTAGGGATAAAATCAGTATACGTTTCTCTAAGACGCACGTCGTCATTGGTCTACAGCAGAGGGTTAACAAGGCCCCCTCTAGTTGTTATTGGTTTGCCCGGGGAAGGTTAAAAGGAACCCACTGGAAGTCCCTTGACCCGGAGTCACCTGAGAATATCTATACTCACTCAAGGCGCCCGTGTTTAGAACACGGTTGAGTTGTATTGGAAGGGAAGGCGAAGTTTTGGCTTACTGTGGAACATTGTGGAGTATTGTTTGGATTTCACGTCTATACGTAGGATTGGAGTAACCTCGTTATTGTCTTTAATTAACTGCTGCACGATTGAGTAATCTCGGTCCAGCATTTGCAATTTACAAGAACTAAGTACAACGCCAGTCCGCTCCCCGGTGAAGATTTCCGCCCAGGAGCAATCCTAGTCCTAATTATCATCCACCTGTCTTAACCGGCTTCTTAACGTTTCGTCCAAGAGTCCACCAGGAGAGCGTAACCGCCAGTGCTGACGGATACACAAGGTGATTTTTAGAGATGTATCATCCCCGTCGTCACAGCCAAGGTGATGGAAGTGACCGGTCCAGCCAGCTTGACGCTAACCTGGACCAAGACCCTGATGGACGGAGTTCCCCTTCTGACAGTTAGTCATCTGGAGCCCCCGTGGGTGTTCGCACTTTGGAAAGAATTTCCGAGAGCGACTACACCCCAATGATGGGCCCGGATCTCTTGGTGACCCTGGATATCAACGCGAGTCCCTAGTTGGCGAAAAACCGAGACCAGTTAAGTTTGTTGAAGATGTTGTGTCAGGTGCATTGGAGGAAGGTATATCGCCACCAATGCCGCTGAAGATAGAAGGATGCGATGGTCCACTTGGATTGGGGGAGTATGAGATTGACATTACAGCACGAGTTAATCCCCTGAAGGCTTCAACTGGAGCTGGCCTGCAGGTCACTATGTTCCAGCTGGTGGTCACTATAGTCCGAGGGAGGATCATGGTCTCGACTATGATCCGAAAAAAAAAACAAGTATGCGTAATGGATATTAAACAAGAAAAAAATAAAGAAAGACGAGGAACCGAAGATTGGGAGCCACCAGAGTGGAAAGCTAGCTGACCTGGATACAGGTCATCTGCCCCACAAGGTATTCCAGGTTGGGGCAACTCATGATCGGCCATATTCGAGGAAGAAGAAGAAACGATGAATTCTCGACCGCATAAGATCACGGAGGCCGATCTAGAGCGGGCGTACTACCTTCGAGAGTTGGATCAGTTTTGCGGACGGATGGGGACCTGAAGATTAACCGACCTAAACTTTTAGGTGGATTAAAAGGTCCGTCTCTCCCTCATCCACCTCTGGTGGTCACTTAACCCTTATTAGAGGACTGTTCGCCCAGCTAAAACTAGCCGGCATTAATACCGGTGTGTTCGATCCGAACCACTTATTCCAATTGGAGGCGGACAAGCTGAAGGAGGCGTCCAGTGCACTACATGATCGCCTAGCGCCTTTAGTAGGTCGCGGCGATCCTCAGAAGATGATGGCAACCACCAAAGCCACGTCACGTT
The DNA here is from genome assembly GCA_001887855.2 of Sclerospora graminicola. Classification (NCBI taxonomy): domain Eukaryota; phylum Oomycota; class Peronosporomycetes; order Peronosporales; family Peronosporaceae; genus Sclerospora; species Sclerospora graminicola. Next base: position 10,753 of record MIQA02000619.1, on the reverse strand, counting down.
CACCGGCCGGCTCAGGCAAGACGGTCGGAGAGCATTCTGGTTGTGCTTCACTGTACGAGCCGGCCCCTTCGGAGGTGGATTCGACTGATTCATCAGTTGGTATCACCCGTATAAATCTTGGCCCTAAAGGATCAGCGCATGTTGCAACCGCAACTAAGTTTGGAGGTATCACGAGTCATGGTACCACTGATCGGAAGGAGACCGGCCACCCCGGGAAATAGTATAAGCCGGATTACCCAAATTAGGACGGTCACAAGAAGGTGGATTGTGCATACGCAAGGAGCAAAAACATCGATTCAAGGATTAAGGAAGAGCCCCAAGCTGGTCCCCAAGTACCGGGACCACATTCAAAATATGTTCTCAGCTATGATGGAGTGATACCTGGAAGAGCAGCGTCGGCCTAATGCTGGTCTCCCCAGTATAAGGTCGCACGTCCAGCCTACCTCCCGTGAAGAAAGGACGCCCGAGCCAATCTAGCATTGTACCATAGATATGGTGGATGAAGACATGGAATCGGCTCAGTCAAAAGAGAGCGTGGCCAAGGCTGACCTGCCCGGCCGCCTTGCAGGTTGCCGACCCGGATGACACCATAATAGAAGACTGTCACTTAGTGACATCGATATGGAGTCGGTCAGGTCGGCTAAGTGCCACTTCCAGATGATCTGAATTTAGGAATGGCTCACCGGGCTAATATGGCATGTGTCCAAGCTTTTGACACGTACTCAGGGGCAATAACTAGGGTCAAGCTCCCTGCGACGTCCAAGCTGAAGGACTTTACTGGCCGAGACAAGGACGATCACCAGGCCAGGGGACAAAGTCGGCATTTCTCAGAGACTGGACGACGGACTATGAGAAATGCCTGATTTTCGGAAACCTCATGAAGGGACCAGCAAAAACCTGGATCAAGCAGCATTGCCGAGAAGTTTGAGACCATTGGAAGAAACTGATGGTAGCATTTGGTGAACAGTACTGTGGGTCTGGGTTCCAGCCACGTCCGACGCTGGTCAGCCATGTCAGGGCGATGATTCGGAACTAGCTGAAGCCGACCCAGGTGATTCGACAAAACCTGACCTGGATTCGGAATTAGCCAGAACTGACGAGTCGACAAAATCTGATCTGGATTCGGAATTAGCCGAAACCGACCTGGACGGGAAACCAGGTCAGTCTGAGTGTAGCTAGATGGAACCCCTTTCGGATGATATTGTTGGAACACTGCAAGTGGGTGGTCCGCTGACTCAGCGGAGACCCCTTCTGCAGTATTGACCGGGAGCGAGACTGAGGCCGACCAGGTTTGCATTCACAAAGGAGGTGACCTGTATGTCGAAGGCATGGTGGACCAGATGGCAGTGTTGCCCCAGGTGACTCCCTGTCCTCCAGCGGTCACTATGGAGGATTTTTACAAGTGGGCGACCCAGACGTGAACACAGAAGAGATTAGCAGATTGAAGGAGATCATATGGAAAAGGAGACATCTGCTGATCGGCCAGGGTAACGCACTACCCCCAGCTGCCCATAGGGCGGTGTGCGACATCGATGTGGGTAATGCGAAGCCGGTAGCACAGATGTGTTGAAGAGTTGGCCCTAGTATCGGGAGAGAAATTGTCGGAGCTCATCAAAGGACTGCAGGCCACCAAAATCATCCATTCATCCATCCACCTGGCTATGGGCATCGCCCATCGATAAAGAAAAACGGGGTGGACATACGGTTGTGTATTGATTACCGGTAGGTAAATCGGCTAAATAAGGCAATTCCATGTGCCGATCCGAGACCCTCTGTGTTCCTTCGCTCACAATTCGTGGCCATCGTCCCAACTTATTAGCTGACTATGCCGCTGATCAACGATTTATTGGAGGATCTCAATAAAGTTTTGTGGTATTGCTCGCTGGATATGGCTAGTGGATTTTGGGTGGTTTCAATGACTGATCGTGCACAGGAAATTTCTGCGTTTGTTACCCCCTTTGGATATTTTGAGTGGAACCGATGCCGTTTGGTCTAAAAATGCCCCGCAGGTATACCAGCGGCTTATAGAGCTGTTATTTAGAGAACCTGACCCTATACAGGGTGGTGTAAGCCAAGTCAAGCGCGATGCGTAAGGGCCTCATTTCATTACACTTTTGGACCCCGATTATTTCCGACTTTGGATTTTCATCCACGGTGGGACTCGAGCTCGCAATCTCCCGGTCCCGGGGACAGGGCCTTAGCCACTGCACCAACCGAGGTCGGTCCCAGCGGCTTATAGAGAATATTTAGAGAACCTGATCATATACAGGGTGGCGTAAGTGTAGTGAAGTGCTCCAGAAGTTAACGGACTAATGATGATGGATGCCCGCATCGGATTGGCCGAAATGTCACCCTAAGCCGGATGCCCAGACCGGCCAGTAATAAGATGCAATTTGGGACTGCCAGGCACACTTGTAGGCGGTCGGGCGGTGCCTGGCGGGAAATCAAGTCGGCGGACCTGACAAGGGGCGAGGATAGTCGGATAAGCGGGCTGAGCAGACGGAAGGACTATGGAGGCTTGACGGCCAAGATGGCGGATTGCTTGTAAGGATGGAGTGAAGGGGGCCTAAAAGAAGAGGATTGTTCTAGTGGAAGGAATAGGCACCTGGATCATAGGAGAGGCTGCCAAGGAATTGCTAGCGTTAGCGATCGAGAGGCGCGGATGGGTGGCTATCCGGCCGAGCCGGCCGGGTACAATGTACCATTCGGACTGGTACCATATGGGTTCGGTGTACCGGCCGGGTTGGTACCATTTGGGGTGGTGTACCGGCCGGACCGGTACACAAAGTCGGAGTTAGCCGGGTTGCGTTGGGTAAGGTACATGACTGGTCAGGCGTGTTATTTGAGGTAGGTTATACAAAGGGAGTATTGGACATAGGATAAATCAGTATACGTTTCGCTTTCTTAGACACAAGTCGCTTTTATTGGTTCACGGCAGAGGGCTAACAAGGTCCTCTCTTGCTGTTATTGGTTTGCCCGGGGAAGGTTAAGTTGACCCACCGGAAGTCCCCTGACCGGGAGTCGCGGCGACTTCGTATACTCACCTCAAGTCGCCCGTGTTTTGAACATGGTATTAAGTATTGGGAAGTGGTGACATTTGGCCTTCTGTGGAAGAGTGTGGAGTTGTATCTGCCTCATATACACATTTGGATTCGCCCTTCATTGTTATTGGTTTAGCTGGCCGAGTGATTATTCTCGGTCCAGCCGGCACTATACAAACTTCAAGTGTCTTATTGGTTTAGGACTATTCTCGGCCCAGCCGCACTATACAAAGTTCAAGTGTATTGCCCGACGAGCTCCCCGGTGACGATTTCCGCCCAGGAGCTACCCCTAGTCCTACACCTCATCTCCCTATTGGACGGATTTACACTTTTCGCCCTAGGGTCCACTAGGAGAGTTAACCACCCAGTACTGACGGGTACACAAGGTGAGCTTTCAACATGCAACATTCGAGCAGTCGCGATCAAGCGGATGGAAGCGACCGATCCAGCCGGCATGAAGCCGGATCGGATCATGACTCGGATGGACGGAGTACCCCCTCCGGTGGTCAGTCGTCTGGGACCCCCGTGGGTGTTTGCGTCTCAGGAAGATTTTCTGAGAGCGACTACACCACACGCTCATATTTCCGTGGAACAAGTACTGTCGCTTGCGCTTCTTGTATCCATGGATTAGAGCTCCACCTGTATGTGCCCCAGAAAGAAAGCATGGAGCCTGGAAGCAAGTCATGATAAGGATACTCATCAATGTCAATCGTGATACTAAATGCATCGGAGTGACGTAATCTTTGACTTTTCATTGCCAGACAATTTTCCATGTTGCGTATCACCGTCGGTAAGACCATCTTAGTATACCGCTGCAACTGTTCATTCTGGTCTGCGTCCGGTCCAAGCCATTCCATGATTGTACGTGCAACAGTTCGTGTTTTAGTCCCTCTTACTGACTTCCCGGCTTGACACACTTTATAACCAGTCATCGGTGAGATCCATGGCCCTGCTGAGTAATCGGAGCCAATCCCGTGTAAGTCTAACCACGCCTGTTGATAGCTGTCTCTCGCAGCTATCAACCATTGATGAGCCAATTTTAATCGTTGGACCTGTAAAGCCACCGGTATCGATATTAAACCCACTCCTCCCGCAGCGTGCGGTGTGAAGAGTAAGGTCGGTGAGATCTTATGACGTTCGCTCTCGCCAATGGTGCTGTTTCTCCATATAAAGGCTTTCTGGATATGGACTAATTCTTGTAATACTTCTCCGGGCGGATCAAATATCCGGGCTGTAAATAGCAAAGACGGGATCGCAATAACATGAAATAATTGAACTTTTTCCATAAAGGCCGTACCACATTCTGTTGCTGTAGCTAACCGTCGTTTGATCCCCTGAATTCGTAGTGCCCAATTTAAAAAAAAACACTGCGTAAATTCGCCCATCCAAAATAATAACCTAAATATCGAATGGTTTCTCCTTCCGGTATAACCGGTAAAGTGTACCACTTTTTTGGTACTAAATCCGAATTTAAGAAGAGAAAATGACTTTTGGCTGGTTGGACATGCAGACCTGAGAGGTCTCCGAATCTCCGCACAATATCTAGAGCTGCTAGCACTTGATCCGCATGGCGGACAAAAATCGTCGAGTCATCCACAAATGCTGAGAAGCGATGTTGTACCGAGCTATCACATTTCAGAGGGCTTACCCCTGTTAACTTTTTTTCCTGTAATAACGCCAAAGCTAGTGGCTCCACTGCTATGATGAATAGTAGGGGTGCTAACGGGCAACCCTGGCGGATGCCTGATCTCACGTCTAAGGGCGTCGAAAAGCTATTATTTACCATGAATTCCGCTGTTGTCCCAGCATGAATTCTGTTCAATAAGTCAATGAAACCATCAGAGAACCCGAATAAGCTGAGTACGGTGAACAGGAATTTCCGGTCAACCGTATCATAAGCTTCACTGAAGTCGAGAAACATGATCCCTGCACTTCGAGCCGCTGATTCCTTACGCAAATCCTTATATGTCTCAAAAGTCGCCTGTATCATTATTACAGCCTTGTCCATTCTTCTACCGGCGACGAACCCTTATTGGGTGTCTCCAATTAGCTGTCCGAGGAAAGACTGGAGTCGGCGGGCCATAATTTTGGCAAATAATTTATATCCTGTTGTTAAGAGCGATATTGGCCGATAGTCGAGGGCGTCACTGGAGTCGCCTTTTTTTCGAAGTGGTATGACCACCGCCTTCAAGAACGACTTAGGTGGGTTTGCTCCAGCTAGTATCTCATTAAAAATACGCGTTAAGGGTCCGATGAGAATGTCCGCGAAATCTTTATAGAATGGTTTCTCCTTCCGGTATAACCGGTAAAGTGTACCACTTTTTTGGTACTGCGATATTGGCCGATAGTCGAGGGCGTCACTGGAGTCGCCTTTTTTTCGAAGTGTTATGACCACCGCCTTCAAGAAGAGAAAATGACTTTTGGCTGGTTGGACATGCAGACCTGAGAGGTCTCCGAATCTCCGCACAATATCTAGAGCTGCTAGCACTTGATCCGCATGGCGGACAAAAATCGTCGAGTCATCCACAAATGCTGAGAAGCGATGTTGTACCGAGCTATCACATTTCAGAGGGCTTACCCCTGTTAACTTTTTTTCCTGTAATAACGCCAAAGCTAGTGGCTCCACTGCTATGATGAATAGTAGGGGTGCTAACGGGCAACCCTGGCGGATGCCTGATCTCACGTCTAAGGGCGTCGAAAAGCTATTATTTACCATGAATTCCGCTGTTGTCCCAGCATGAATTCTGTTCAATAAGTCAATGAAACCATCAGAGAACCCGAATAAGCTGAGTACGGTGAACAGGAATTTCCGGTCAACCGTATCATAAGCTTCACTGAAGTCGAGAAACATGATCCCTGCACTTCGAGCCGCTGATTCCTTACGCAAATCCTTATATGTCTCAAAAGTCGCCTGTATCATTATTACAGCCTTGTCCATTCTTCTACCGGCGACGAACCCTTATTGGGTGTCTCCAATTAGCTGTCCGAGGAAAGACTGGAGTCGGCGGGCCATAATTTTGGCAAATAATTTATATCCTGTTGTTAAGAGCGATATTGGCCGATAGTCGAGGGCGTCACTGGAGTCGCCTTTTTTTCGAAGTGGTATGACCACCGCCTTCAAGAACGACTTAGGTGGGTTTGCTCCAGCTAGTATCTCATTAAAAATACGCGTTAAGGGTCCGATGAGAATGTCCGCGAAATCTTTATAGAAATCGTTGCTTAATCCGTCATGTCCGGCTGCTTTTCTACGTGCTATACCCCTGATTGCCCATGCGACGTCTTCCTCGAGAATGTCTTCCATTAACATCAAGTTTTGTGTCTCAGTTACCATTCTATCACTTGGTACATTCATGAATTGACACACTTCACTCATCAATCGAGAGGTTTTGACTACACGGTGACTACAACTTAGGATATTTCTCCAAGTGGCTGCGAAACGGTCCGGAATGGAGAGTGAGGTCTCGAAGGCCGGACCCGATGTTGCTTGTATTCTAGTCACTGTCTGATCACGTTCCCAAATGGATGTTCGTTTGAATAACCAACGAACATCTGCAGCAGATCTGTGTAAACGCAGTCCCCTGCGGAAGGACCGTTCTTTACCCATGTCGTCCGCTAAAGCCTGAACTATATGTTTGCGAAGAGTCGCATTGTCCCGAGCTGTTCGCTGCAAATGCCGCACCCGTTTGCGTCGACGTCTCGCTACCTTCCGCCTGACTTTGTATATGATGTTTCGACACTCATCTATGGAATTATCCCAAGTAAGAGAGGAAATTTGAAGCGGCAGGGTCTGCATTAATCGTTCCAGTAACATGTTTCGAGTTTTATCTTCTCGAGAGCCCGGGAAAGGGTAAGGCATTCGTCTGTTTGACATCTGTAATCGAGAAACACTTGAGTCTTTTAGGCATAGATAAAGTTGATTATGGTCAGAAAACACTGATGGGGCTTCCACAGCTACCCAAACCACCCAAGTTTTCCAGTGGTCCGACACATAAAATCGGTCTATACGACTCGCTTGGTTATCACGCCAATAGGTAAAGTGATCGGTAGGATCAAGCTGCAGAACAGGTGTCATTAGAAGGCGCGCGTCCCATAAGTGCCAGGATGCTATCAGTCGCGAGAGAGCATCACTCTCTGGTCGCATCGATCGGTTTCCCCCCAATCGATCTAATATTGGAGTGTCTACACAATTAAAATCCCCTCCAATTATGCAGTTCGTGAGTTTACTGGGAAACATTTTCCTGATGTCGTCAAAAAAAGATTCTCTGCCGGCTGCATCACCAGAAGGTCCGTACAGGTTTATCAAAGTGCAGTCATTCCATTGGACTGCTATTACACGGTTTGTCCACAAGATTTCAGAACATGGGTGTATTTGATCTGCGAGAGCTGGAACAATCAAAATCGCCACTCCTCCTTGTTTGAAAGGGTGCACACTCCAATAAGATAATGTTTTTGATTGATGAGGCTGTCCCCAAAGCAAAGCCATTGTTTCGCCACATCGTCACGTTCCTTCGTCGAAACAATGTGTGTCCCTTGGAGGAATATTATCTGTGCACTATACTCCGATCCACCTCTCCGCCAAGAGTACAACCAATTTGAGATATCTTTTTTGTAAAACCCCTGACATTTTGGGATAATATAATTGATGTCAAATTCGTTGGTTCATCCCGACCTGCATGCTTTATCGGTTTATATTCCATATCTTTTAGAAGGCGATGTTTCGTGAAAATGTCACTATTCTTCATGGCAAAGTATTCATGGGTAGTAGAATAACTTTTGCGGTGCCCTTAGTAACGACTAGGGTCCTGCTGACCGTATTCCACTGTGGCTATATTCTCCTTGACAGTTGCCTTGATTACTTCTTCTGAGTTCATATACGAGAACAGGTCCTTCCAAGCTGTCTGTTCCCCTTTTTCCAAAGCCGTGAATTTTGCTTCGTAATCAGGGCTCACCGTCGTTACCTTCATATGCCGCTGAAGTAAGCATAAAATGGTATCAGTAGGGTTGTAATTATTCCCTAGAATCGCCGCTATTTGCTCCGCAAATAGATGCGCACTTAATAGCATAGTCGCCAGGAGGAGTACTTGTCTCGGTCCTAGCAGTTTTAAAATCATATTGCCACCGAACTGGATTTTGCGTAAACGAGCCCATTCCTGTGAACTATTAATTATCGCCATTTTTTGACTTTGAGATTTCATCACGTTATAGCGTTCTTCCCATTCCGCAAACCATTGACCTTGGATGTCCATTAAGCCTTCCCTTTTGCCTGCTTCCCCTACCTCGAGCCAACATTGTTCTCTCCACTTTTTAGTCAATTCAACCAGAACACATGAATGGACACTGTCTAGGATATAGTGGGTCCCAGGAATATCCTTCAATAAATGTAACAGCCGATTTGCTTCCCTCTGAGCTGCCTCAATCCACAATGTTTTTGTGGAGCTGATTAATGGAAATGGAACGCCCGTTTGTTCCTCCCATTTTTAGATCAGATTATGCCATGTGACATTGAAATCTTCCAGCGAAAGTGGGTCTGAGGTAGCCTCCTTCTCACATTTCATGAATTCGTCTATTAGTTCCCGTTCCACTGGAACAATCTCCATTGATTCTATGTTATCTTCACTGTGGTCCCGACGGCATAACCGTTTTGAGAGGGGGCTATCGCCGCTTCCAGCTTCCGAGGTGTCTTGCGAACTGTCTCCTTTCTCGGATGGCTTATAGTCAGAATCTGACGTTGATCCATCAGAAATGAGTAGCACTTCATTTTCCGGTTGGTTATCCGCCCACGCTTTATGGTACCATTGTTCGAGAATTGTTTCGAATTCTGATATTTTTTGTAGGAATAGTTGCCGTTTCTGGTCGCTAAATAGCTGCTAGAGGTTCTTGTTCGGTAGTGAAGCTTACTGACAGTATCCGATAGGAAATGGAGCAATTCACGCATCTCGAGTCTTGTTCTGATAATGTCTGAATTTTCACATTTTATGCATGGTGAATGGTCGGCCCATTCAGACGTTGAAGAATGTCCTCAATGTTACCATCCCACTCGTCTGGGTCCCACGGGGAACAGCTGCCATAGTTAGTTAAAATTCATTCATCACTGTCCCCTGTTTCAGGCAATATCTCTCGAGAATCCGGCCCCGAAATTCCTCCTGGCACGGATTGTACCTTATCGTCGTCGTACTCCTCATCATCACTGCTTTTATTCATATCAACATCCTCCGGTGGCCACTGTCTTTCCCCACTTAAAATCGCGGAGTAATGTTGGCCACTGTATTCCAAGATGAGCGGTCTTTTGCCATTATAATCCTGTTCCTTGACATCTTTCAAAAATTGTTTCATCCGTTCATAGAAAACACTGACAGTAATGGGGTATTTTGTTTGAAATGTTTTCGCCCTTAATGTCCGTGTCTCTGGTGTAAATAAATTTAAACCCGGAACCTTCGCACTTGGCGGATGGCTGAGCACGTAAATATCCCGTTGTAACATCGTACTTATCGACATCAGCGTATCATTGCTCCCCCAAGATTGACGTGGGATATTGTCGTGAATTTTTGAGCTACTTTCAGCAAATTCCATTAAATACTGTTGCAATTCTTTTCGCGATTCCTTTGATGAAATATCCTAACTCCTTGAGGGTTGTTTTCCTTGCCTGGTGAGAGAATTTGTCATCAAAATCTAACAAAGCTCGTGCTAGGCAGCCTTCCTTGAAGGCTTTTGTCATTTTCTCCAATGTCTCCTCGTTTTGAATAATTTTTGCTGAGCCCGTTAAGGCTTGACATACTGCATATAATTGGCAGTTGCCAGTTGGAGGGGTAAAGACTCTGCGTAAGCCTAAGGAGTCCAATAGCTTCGAAATCGACGTAAGATCTTGCATATAATCACCCTCCCAATCCAATGGTTCCATCCTTTTCAAAGGCCCTTCAGCTTTTTCAATATCATCCATCAATTCTGTGATTATGTTCTTCACCCTTCCTTCCAACATTAGAAGCGCACTCGCCTTTTTCTGGAGAATTACTGCGTACTGTTCCCGAGCCTTCTTTTTCTCCAGCTTGGATTTGCGCTTTTTAGACGTCTGTATTCCATTGTCTGGTGTTACTTTGACTTGCCCAGTCGATTGCGAGTTACTGACTGGCTGTACATTCCTGTCACGTGATTTGTGAATGTCACGTTGTAAGCTTGAGGCCACCTGTGGGATTGGCGCCTTTTCCTCTTCATCATCCGCTTGCTGTACTCGGCTTTGTGTTCGACTTTTCTTCTTTGTTACCGTGATCGAGTCTGGTAACTGCTGCCGTTGCTGCACCTCCCGAGGAGAGGCAGCTGACTGCTTGTCTACTTTCGAGCTTTCACTTGACATCATGGGTTTATTTGGTGTAACACATGTCACTGTTGTTTTACCTGTGGTTTCAGTGTGAGGAGTTTCTGATTCCCCAGAATGATCGTCCTTTACTTTTTCTGCTACCTGTCGCTCCCTCACTGCGTCTACTTGTGCCCGTAATTCCTCCATGCTCCTGAACGTTTGTGTGGACGCTGCATAAGATTTTAAATCTTCCAATTTGACATGAATACAATTCTTCTTTAGAAGGTCGGATAGTGAGGTGACACACTTCCGCATTGGGTGGCCAATTTCTCCACACCTTAGACATTGTTTCTTACCCCGCATACTTGGGTGTTTGATTATTATCATCGTATGACCCCAGTAAATTCGCTTGACCCCCAAT